>JAQIZT010000796.1:0-5000 GCA_029228515.1 Populus alba x Populus x berolinensis | reverse complement strand
CGCCGCCACGGAAATCCGGAGAGCTCCCAATGTGGGCCATTTTTGGTAAAGGCAGAAACTGGGACGATGCGGGTATGAAACCGGAAGCCTGTGGGTTACGGTGCCCAACTGCGCGCTAACCTAGAACCCACAAAGGGTGTTGGTCGATTAAGACAGCAGGACGGTGGTCATGGAAGTCGAAACTGCGCTTTACGTAAGGAGACTGTGTTAACAACTCACCTGGAACCGAAATACAACTAAGCCACCGGAAAGAATATGGATTGGCGCTGTAAGGCGCTGCGGCCTAGTACAGTCCGGCTGTCGGGGCATTCTCAAGCGCCAGGCCCCGATGAGTAAGGGAGGGCGCGGCTGGTCGCTGCAAAACCCGGGGCGCGAAGCCCCGGGCGGAGCGGCCGTCGGGTTGCAGATCTTGGTGGTAGTAGCAAATATTCAAATTGAGAACTTTGAAGGTCGAAGAGGGGAAAGGTTTCATGTGAACTGGCACTTGCACACATGGGTTACGTCGATCCTAAGAGACGGGGGATAGCCACGTCCGACAGCGCCGTTATCGCGCTGCGAGCTTCGAAAGGGACTCGGGGGTTAAAATTCTGAACCAGGGACGGTGGCGGCTGACGGCAACGTTAGGGAGTTCCGGAGACGTCGGCGGGGGCCCTCGGTAAGAGTGTATCTTTTCTGTATTAACAAGCCCGCCCACCCTGGAAACGACTTAGTCGGAGTGTAGGGTCCAGCGGCTGGAAGAAGCACCGCACGGTCGCGTGGGTGTCCGGTGCGCCCCCGGCGGCCCTTTGAAAATCCGGAGGACCGAGTGCCTCCCACCCGCCTCCGTCGCGGTCGTACTCATAACCGCATCAGGTCTCCAAGTGTGCACACGCCTCTGGTCGATGGAAACAATGTAGGCAAGGGATAGTCGGCAAAATGGATCCGTAACCTCGGGAACAAGGATTGGGCTCTGATTCTGAGGGCTCGGGCTCGGGGGTCCCAGTCCCGAACCCGTCGGCTGTCGGTGGGACTGCTCGAGCTGCTCCCGCGGCGAGAGCGGTGTCGTCGCGTCGCCGGCGGGGACGGACTGGGAAACGGCCCCTTCGAGGGGGGCCTTCTCCGGGCTGATCGAACAGTTCGACTTCAGAACTGGTACGGACAAGGGGGTAAAAATTTTCCCCCCGACTGTTTAATTACAGACACAAAGCATTGCGGATGGTCCCTGCTGGATATTGCTCACGCAATGTGATTTCTGCCCAGTGCTCATGAATGTCAATAGTGAAGGAAATTCAACCAAGCTGCGGTGTAACGGCGGGAGTAACTATGACTCTCTTAAGGTAGCCAAATGCCTCGGTCATCTAATTAGTGACGCGCATGACTGGTAAATTAACGAGGATTCAACTGTCCCTGTCTACTATCCAGCGAAACCACCGCCAAGGGAACGGGCTTTGGCGGCTCTCAGCGGGGAAAGAGACCCTGTTGAGCTTGACTCTAGTCCGACTTTAGTGTCAATGACTTGAGAGGTGTAGGATAAGTGGGAGCTTCGGGCGAAGGTGAAATACCACTACTTTTAAACGTTATTTTACTTATATCCGTGAAATCGGAGGCGGGGCGCTGCCCCTCCTTTTTGGACCCAAGGCCGCTACGGCGGACGATCCGGGCGGAAGACATTGCTCAGGTGGTGGGGGAGTTTGGCTGGGGCGGCACAAGTCTGTTAAAAGATAACGCAGGTGTCCTAAGATGAGCGATCAACCGTAGAGAACAGAAATCTCGTGTTGGAACAAAAAGGGTAAAAGCTCGTTTGTATTCTGATTTCCGAGTACGAATTACGAACCGTGAAAGCGTGGCCTATCGATCCTTTAGACCTTCGGACATTTGAAAGCTAGAGGTGATCAGAAAAGTTACCACACGGGATATCACTGGCTTGTGTGGCAGCCAAGCGTTCCTTAGGCGACGTATGCTTTTTGAGTGTCCTTCGATGTCGGGCGTAATCTTCCTATCATTGTGATAGCAGAATTCACCAAGTGTTGGATTGTTCACCCACCAATTAGGGAGAACGTGAGCTGGGTTTTAGACCGTCGTGAGACAGAGTATAGTTTGTACCTATTGATGACAGTGTCGCCAATAGTAGATCCAAACATAGTCGTACGAGAGGAACCGTTGATTCGCACAATTGGTCATCGCGCTTGGTTGAAAAGCCAGTGGCGCGAAGCTACCGTGCGTTGGATTATGACTGAACGCCTCTAAGTCAGAATCCGGGCTAGATGCGACGCGTGCGCCCGCCGCCCGATTGCCGACCTGCAGTAGGGGCCTCTTGGCCCCGGAGGCACGTGCGTTGGCCAAGCCCTCGCGGCGAAAGAGCCGCGCGGGCCGCCCTTGAAGTACAATTCCCACCGAGGGCGGG
The DNA here is from genome assembly GCA_029228515.1 of Populus alba x Populus x berolinensis. Taxonomy (NCBI): domain Eukaryota; kingdom Viridiplantae; phylum Streptophyta; class Magnoliopsida; order Malpighiales; family Salicaceae; genus Populus; species Populus alba x Populus x berolinensis. The sequence continues at coordinate 2,617 of JAQIZT010000796.1, read as the reverse complement.
TAGAATCCTTTGCAGACGACTTAAATACGCGACGGGGTAATGTAAGTGGCAGAGTGGCCTTGCCTGCCACGATCCACTGAGATTCAGCCCCATGTCGCTCCGATTCGTCCCCCCCGGCCCCTCTAGGGGCACGGCGTCGAGGAGGCTGGGATGGGATGGGATCGGGCAGCGCTCCCGGGATCTCGGGACTGGATAGTCCAAGGCTTGAAGAGAAAGACTGTTGGTCTAGGACATCGGGGCAGTGGCAGCCATGCCACCAAAGGGGAAGATCGGCAGCGCAGATTTGTGCAAGCTGCAGGCCCGTCGGGGAAGATCGGAGGCGCAGATTGCTTGACGAACATGGGCTGGACGCTGGGCTGTCCAGGCCAGGCAGGAAAATTCGTCGAGGGGATGCGCCGACGAAATCGGCAAAGTCGTCAGAATCGGCAGCCGTGTGCTGGCGATGAGTCCGGACGATTTATAGTCCTAGGCTTGACGAAAACGACTGGGGGCCTAGGCACACGCTGGGGCAGTCGGCAGCGCGATGCCAACAGTGGGAAAAATCGGCAGCGCAGATTTTTTGACGAACATGGGCTGTCCAGGCCAGGCAGGAAAATTCGTCAAGGGGATGCGCTGACGAAGCAGGGGCTGTTCAGACACAGCGGGCAGTGCTGGAATCGGCAGCGCCGACGAAATCGGCGAAGTCGGCAGAATCGGCAGCCGGTGCTGGCGATGAGTCCGGACTGTTTATAGTCCTAGGCGTGACGAAAAAGACTGGGGCCTAGGCACGCGCTGGGGCAGCGGCAGCGATGCCCACAGCGGGAAAAATCGGCAGCGCAGATTTTTTGACGAACATGGGCTGGACGCTGGGCTGTCCAGGCCAGGCAGGAAAATTCGTCAAGGGGATGCGCTGACGAAGCAGGGGCTGTTCAGACACAGCGGGCAGTGCTGGAATCGGCAGCGCCGACGAAATCGGCAAGTCGGCAGAATCGGCAGCCGGTGCTGGCGATGAGTCTGGACTGTTTATAGTCCTAGGCGTGACGAAAAAGACTGGGGGCCTAGGCACGCGCTGGGGCAGCGGCAGCGATGCCCACAGCGGGAAAAATCGGCAGCGCAGATTTTTTGACGAACATGGGCTGGACGCTGGGCTGTCAGGCAGGCAGGAAAATTCGTCAAGGGGATGCGCTGACGAAGCAGGGGCTGTTCAGACACAGCGGGCAGTGCTGGAATCGGCAGCGCCGACGAAATCGGCAAAGTCGGCAGAATCGGCGTCCGGTGCTGGCGATGAGTCTGGACGTTTATAGTCCTAGGCGTGACGAAAAGACTGGGGGCCTAGGCACGCGCTGGGGCAGCGGCAGCGATGCCCACAGCGGGAAAAATCGGCAGCGCAGATTTTTTGACGAACATGGGCTGGACGCTGGGCTGTCCAGGCCAGGCAGGAAAATTCGTCAAGGGGATGCGCTGACGAAGCAGGTGGCTGTTCAGACACAGCGGGCAGTGCTGGAATCGGCAGCGCCGACGAAATCGGCGAAGTCGGCAGAATCGGCAGCCGGTGCTGGCGATGAGTCGGATGTATTATAGTCCTAGGCGTGACGAAAACGACTGGGGGCCTAGGCACACGCTGGGGCAGGGGCAGCGGCAGCGATGCCAACAGTGGGAAAAATCGGCAGCGCGGATTTGTGCAGCTGGAGGCCCGTCGGGGAAAATCGGCAGCGCAGATTTGGTGACGAACACGGGCTGGACGCTGGCTGTCCAGGCCAGGCAGGAAAATTCGTCGAGGGGACGCGCTGACGAAACAGGGGCTGTTCAGACACAGCAGGCAGTGTTGGAATCGGCAGCGCGGACGAACGAGGGGCTGTTCAGACAAATCGGCAACGTCGGAAAAATCGGCAGCGCGGATTTGTGCAGCTGGAGGCCCTATCAGCTGGCTGCCCGCAACGAGTCATTCAATTCTCTGCCCTATCAACATAACTCCCGATGTGTTGTTCGCTATCTTGGAAGAAGAGATCTCTTCCTCCCCGCGTCGGCCGGGTGCGATTACCCGGCGGCGTCGTTCAAATCACTGCCCTATCGTCCACAACTGCTGATGGGGGGGATTAGTAGGCCTGCCATGGTGGTGAGGGGAGGCCAAGACCGTGAAAGCAAGAGTTTTTTCCCGGGGCTCCTCCGCTGGGCGCAGCATGCGCGCTGCCGGGTTTTCCCGCATCCCGCCAAGAAAAACGTCGTGCTTTCCACGTGAAACCAATCCAGTAAAATCAGCCATATTTTTGCTGAGGCTGCTGCCGAATTTGGGTTCCATCTCCCCCCTTCTCCCCCCTTTTCCAAGGGCAGTTCCTATTTTTTGCGTATTTTCCTTGATTTTCCAATGGTAGCGCAAGATTAAAAAAAAATACTTCCCGACCTCCGAAAAAATCTGGGAAAATTAATAAAGGTGGATTGGGATTTTTGCCAACCTATGTGCAAAATTTCAGCTCAAAATACCAAGTAAAATGAATTTTTTAGAGGGGGGGTGGACAGCTGGGACCTAGTAGTGTCCTACCCCTGCCAGAGCTGCAAAACCCAACTTATAGCTCTTCAGGGGGGTGGCCCATGGGGCGCGCTGGCTGGCGCCCATAGGCCTGCCGCGGGGGATGCTCTA
>JAQIZT010000795.1:5000-12500 GCA_029228515.1 Populus alba x Populus x berolinensis | reverse complement strand
CCTATCAACATAACTCCCGATGTGTTGTTCGCTATCTTGGAAGAAGAGATCTCTTCCTCCCCGCGTCGGCCGGGTGCGATTACCCGGCGGCGTCGTTCAAATCACTGCCCTATCGGCCACAACTGCTGATGGGGGGATTAGAGGCCGGCCATGGTGGTGAGGGGAGGCCAAGACCGTGAAAGCAAGAGTTTTCCCGGGGCTCCTCCGGTGGCCGCGGCATGCGCGCTGCCGGTTTTCCCGCATCCCGCCAAGAAAACGTCATGCTTTCCACGTGAAATCAATCCAGTAAAATCAGCCATATTTTTGTGAGGCTGCCAGCCGAATTTGGGGTCATTCCGGGCCGGTTCCTATTTTTGCGTATTTCCTTGATTTTTAATGGTAGGAAAATAAAAAAAAATACTTCCCGACCTCGAAAAAATCTGGGAAAATTTATAAAGGTGGATTGGATTTTTGCCAACCTATGTGCAAAATTTCAGCTCAAAATACCAAGAAATGAATTTTTTAGAGGGGGGGTGACAGCTGGGACCTAGTAGTGTCTGCCCCTGCCAGAGCTGCAATAACACTTATAGCTCTTTAGGGGGGTGCCCCCGACTGGCCATGGGGCGCGCTGGCTGGCGCCCATAGGCCTGCCGCGGGGGATTTGCGAGCTGCTGCTACACACGTGGGGGGCCTCACGGCCCGAAGTAACGCCGCCATCGATGACCGTTTTCCGGCCGGCGACGACCCGATTCCGACCACCGCCCTATAAAAATCACACGCGCGCGCGCGCCGCGCCGCGCCCGCGTCTGCGCTTGGCGCTGGGGCGCTGGGGCCTGAGGGCCTGGGGCCCTTGGGGGCCCTTGGGCTCTTGGGCGATTGGGCGCGCGCGCGGCGCGGCAATGATTTCCATGCCGCGCTGCGCAACGGGGGCTGACGCGGGGACAGCCCCTGCTGGCTGGCTATCTTACCCGCGGGGGGGCTGCCTTCGGGCCTTGCCCCCTGCGCTCTTGCCTGCCCCCCGCGCGGGAGAGGCTACGCACACTCTGCGGCAGCGATGCCAGCAGTGGGAAAAATCGGCAGCGCGGACAGCCCCCGCTGGCTTGCTGTCGTGCCCGCGGGGGGGCTGCCTTCGGGCCCGCGGGCAGCGATGGCAGTGGGAAAAATCGGCAGGCGGCAGCCCCCGCTGGCTTGCAGTCGTGCCCGCGGGGGGCTGCCTCGGGCCCGGGCAGCCAGCGATGGGGGGAAAAATCGGCAGCGCGGACAGCCCCCGCTGGCTGGGTGTGTGCCCGCGGGGGGGGCTGCTTCCGCGGGGGGGCTGGCGCCCCGGCAGCGGCAGCGATGCCAGCAGTGGGAAAAATCGGCAGCGCGGACAGCCCCCGCTGGCTTGCTGTCGTGCCCGCGGGGGGGCTGCCTTCGGGCCCGGGGCAGCGGCAGCGATGCCAGCAGTGGGAAAAATCGGCAGCGCGGACAGCCCCCGCTGGCTTGCTGTCGTGCGCGGGGGGGCTGCCTTCGGGCCCGGGGCAGCGGCAGCGATGCCAGCAGTGGGAAAAATCGGCAGCGCGGACAGCCCCCGCTGGCTTGCTGTCGTGCCCGCGGGGGGGCTGCCTTCGGGCCCGGGGCAGCGGCAGCGATGCCAGCAGTGGGAAAAATCGGCAGCGCGGACAGCCCCGCTGGCTTGCTGTCGTGCCCGCGGGGGGGCTGCCTTCGGGCCCGGGGCAGCGGCAGCGATGCCAGCAGTGGGAAAAATCGGCAGCGCGGACAGCCCCCGCTGGCTTGCTGTCGTGCCCGCGGGGGGGCTGCCTTCGGGCCCGGGGCAGCGGCAGCGATGCCAGCAGTGGGAAAAATCGGCAGCGCGGACAGCCCCCGCTGGCTTGCTGTCTTGCCCGCGGGGGGGCTGCCTTCGGGCCCGGGGCCCCTGCGCTCTTGCCTGCCCCCCGCGCGGGAGAGGCTAGGCGCTGCTGGGGCCAGCCCGACGTCGCTGGCCGCGCATGCGCGCTGCCGGTTTTCTCGCATCCCGCCAAGAAAACGTCGTGCTTTCCACATGAAACCAATCCAGTAAAATCAGCCATATTTTTGTGAGGCTGCCAGCCGAATTTGGGGTCATTCCGGGCCGGTTCCTATTTTTGCGTATTTCCTTGATTTTTAATGGTAGGAAAATAAAAAAAAATACTTCCCGACCTCGAAAAAATCTGGGAAAATTTATAAAGTTGGATTGGATTTTTGCCAACATATGTGCAAAATTTCAGCTCAAAATACCAAGAAATGAATTTTTTAGGGGGGGTGACAGCTGGGACCTAGTAGTGTCTACCCCTGCCAGAGCTGCAATAACACTTATAGCTCTTTAGGGGGGTGCCCCCTGGCTGGCCATGGGGCGCGCTGGCTGGCGCCCATAGGCCTGCCGCGGGGGATTTGTGGGCTGCTGCTATGCTCGGACTAACGTGGGGGGCCTCATGGCCCGAAGTAACGCCGCCATCGATGACCCGTTTTCCGGCCGGCGACGACCCGATTCCGGCCACCGTCCCTGTGACCCGCTCCAAGCCGTTGGGCGCGTTGGGGCTGCTTATCCGCGGCTGCGGGCGCGCACGCACTCTGATTTGCCAGCGCTCGTGCCAACCAATAGGCAGCCCCAACGCGCCCAACGGCTTGGCGCGACGTCACGATTCCGGCCACCGTCCCTGTGACCCGCTCCAAGCCGTTGGGCGCGTTGGGGCTGCTTATCCGCGGCTGCGGGCGCGCACGCACTCTGATTTGCCAGCGCTCGTGCCAACCAATAGGCAGCCCCAACGCGCCCAACGGCTTGGCGCGACGTCACGATTCCGGCCACCGTCCCTGTGACCCGCTCCAAGCCGTTGGGCGCGTTGGGGCTGCTTATCCGCGGCTGCGGGCGCGCACGCACTCTGATTTGCCAGCGCTCGTGCCAACCAATAGGCAGCCCCAACGCGCCCAACGGCTTGGCGCGACGTCACGATTCCGGCCACCGTCCCCGGGACCCGCTCCAAGCCGTTGGGCGCGTTGGGGCTGCTTATCCGCGGCGTGGGCGTGGGGCCTTAACAAGCCGCGCTCGTTCCAAGGTGCTGGCAGCTGACGCGCGCCTCTCAGCTTGCCGCGACGTCCCGGTGGCGGTGGCCGGAATCCCTGCCCGTCACCCGCTCCAAGCCGTTGGGCGCGTTGGGGCTGCTTATCCGCGGTCTCGGGCGTGGGGCCTTAACAGGATTCCCCTCGTGCCAAGGTGCTGGCAGCCCCAACGCGCCCAACGGCTTGGCGCTACGTAACGGCGACGTCCTGATTCCGGCCACCGCTGCCGTGACCCGCTCCAAGCCGTTGGGCGCGTTGCGGGCAGCCTTTTCCGCGGTCTCGGGTGGTGGGCCAATAACTGGATTCCCCTCGTGCCAATGTGCTGGGCAGCCCCAACGCGTCCCCACGGCTTGGCTCGACGTCACGGCAGCGGTGGCCTCTGCCTGTTGCTCGCAAGCAGGAGGCCTGGCCGACACGTGTCTGGTGCGGACCGCTGAGCTTTGGGATTGTGCGAGTAGAGCTGTAACCCCGTGGGCTGGCCGCATTCAGTTGCTGCGCTCGTGCCAAGGGAGCTGGCCCTCCCTACGCCATCCCCAAGCTCCTGCGCGATGTGCGCCCTCTGGCCGAGGCCTGGCCTCCGTCTTCCGAGCTGAGGCAGATGGCCCCCCCGAATGATTGTCCCTGTAGCTCCCGCGCCCCCCCGCGGGCCCTGTCCCTTCGAGATCCGCCGCGGTCCCCGCGATTGTTGCGTGTCCCGTCGAGATCCCCCGCTTCCCCCGAGGCTTGTTGCTTGTCCCTTCGAGATCCTTCGAGTCCCCACCACCCCAGCGAGCGGTGTTGGTTGTCCCAGTCGAGATCCTTTGTCGCGTCCAGCGGTGCGGGCACGATCTCTCCTCGGGTGTTATCCATTTGCCCTCGTGGCCGTGGTTCGCTCGTCGGGAATTGTGGTCCGCGTGTACGCAGAGTCGCATGAGCGGTAATTTGGGCTGTCCGTGTCGGCAGTCTCCGAGCTTAGTGCACCGAACTGTCGGCCTGCCTGCCCCCATCACTCTCAGCCCCAATCCTTGGGTGCCTTGGCGGCGATCGGGGTTCCTGTGCTGCGAACCCACTTCGGTGGATTTTGAATGTGAAGCTGTCCCTCTCCGCCGCGCGCCTCCCCGTGGGCGCGGGGCGAACCTAGCAGCGGCGCCCGTTTTCCAGTCCGCGCGGAATCCCGGCGCGAACTGGCCGCACGCGCCGGGCGCGTCTCGTAGCTTTCGAATGCGGAACGCGATGTGCCGTCGCGGGGGCCTCCGCCCCTGCGACCGTTCCCGTTCGAGCCGCTCGTGCTCGATAAGAACGACTTTCTCGCCCGGTACCCTCGCGCCCTCGTCTCATCGGCGTCGGGGATCGTGCGGGTCGTGGTGTCGCCAAGGACATGCTAACCTGGTTGAAATCCCTGCCAGTATCCATATGCTTGTCTCAAAGATTAAGCCATGCATGTTGTAAGTATGAACTAATTCATACTGTGAAACTGCGAATGGCTCATTAAATCAGTTAGAGTGTTGTTTGATGGTATTTGCTTACTCGCATAACCGTAGTAATTCTAGAGCTAATACGTGCAACAAACCCCGACTTCTGGAAAGGAAGGCATTTATTAGATAAAAGGTCCGACGCGGGCTCTGCCCAGTTGCTCTGATGATTCATGATAACTCGACTGATCGCACGCCCATCGTGCTGGCGACGCATCAGTCAAATTCCTGTTTCTGCCCTAATCAACTTTCGATGGTAGGATAGAGGCCTAACCAAGGCGGTGACGGTTGACGGAGAATTAGGTTTCGATTCCGTAGAGGGAGCCTGATAAACGGCTACCCACATCCAAGGAAGGCAGCAGGCGCGCAAATTACCGCAATCCTGACACGGGGAGGTAGTGACAATAAATAACATTACTACCGGGCTCTTCGAGTCTGGTAATTGGAATGAGTACAATCTAAATCCATAAACAGAGGATTCCATTGGAGGGCTAAGTCTGTTGCCGAGCAGCCGCGGTAATTCCATCACCAATAGCGTATATTTAAGTTGATGCAAGTTAAAAAGCTCGTAGTTGGAACTTTGGGTTGGGTCGGCCGGTCCGCGCCTCAGGTGTGCCACCTCGCCTCGTCCCTTCTACCCGGCGATGCGGCCCTGGCCTTTACCGGCCGGGTCGTGCCTCCGGTGCTGATACTTTGAAGAAATTAGAGTGCTCAAAGCAAGCCTTACGCTCTGGATACATTAGCCATGGGATCATCTTCATAGGATTTCGAAAAAAAAACTAAAGAAAAAAAATAAAAAAAAAAAAAAAAAATAAATCAAAAATGGAAAAAAAAAAAAAAAAAAAAAAGAAAAAAAAAAAAAGATTAAAAAAAAAAAAAAAGAAAAAAAAAAAATAAAAAAAAAAAAAAAAAAAAATAAAAAAAAAAAAAAAAAAAAAAAATAAAAAAAAATCCTATATGTAGGCCTTCGGGATCGGAGTAATTGGATTAACAGGGACAGTCTGGGGCATTCGTATTTCATAGTCAGAGGTGAAATTCATGGATTTAATGAAAGACGAACAACTGCGAAAGCATTTTGCCAAGAAATGATTTTCATTAATCAAGAACAAAAAACGAAAGTTGGGGGCTCGAAGACGATCAGATACCGTCCTAGTCTCAACCATAAATCATGCCTGACCAGGGATTGGCGGATGTTCATCCTAGGACTCCGCCAGCACCTTATGAGAAATAAAAGTTTTTGGGTTCTGGGGGGAGTATGGACGCAAGGCTGAAACTTAAAGGTATTGACGGAAGGGCACCACCAGGAGTGGAGCCTGCGGCTTAATTTGACTCAACAAGATCGGGGAAACTTAACCATGTCCAGACATAGTAAGGATTGACAGACTGAGAGCTCTTTCTTGGATTCTATGGGTGGTGGGTGCATGGCCGTTCTTAGTTGGTGGAGCCGATTTGTCTGGTTAATTCCGTTAACGAACGAGACCTCAGCCTGCTAACTAGCTATGCGGAGGTGACCCTAATCCGCGGATCCCCGCTTCTTAGAGGGACTATGGCCTTCCATCCAAGGAAGTTTGAGGCAATAACAGGTCTGTGATGCACCTTAGATGTTCTCAGTGCCCGCACGATAAAAAAACAACGCGCTAACACTGATGTATTCAACAGAGTCTATAGTCCACCTTGGCCGACAGGCCCCGGTAATCTTTGAAATTTTCATCGTGATAGGGGATAGATCATTGCAATTGTTGGTCCTTCAACGAGGAATTCCAAGTAAGCGCGAGTCATCAGCTCGCGTTGACTACGTCCCATGCCCCTTTGAAACACACCAACCGCCCGTCGCTCCTACCTATTGATTGGTCCTTGAAGTGTTCGGATCGCGGCTACGTGGGCTGTTCGGCCGCCGGCGACGGTCGCGAGAAGTCCACTGAACCTTATCATTTAGAGGAAGGAGAAGTCCGTAACAAGGTTTCCGTAGGTGAACCTGCGGAAGGATCAATGTCGAAACCTGCCTAGCAGAACGACCCGTCGAACCCGTGGCATGACAAGCTGGGCTCGGGGGGCAGCCCGCACCCCTCGTGTCCTCTCGAGCCTTGGGGGGAGGGGGGACCGTTCTGCGCCCTGCGCGGCTCGCAAACGAACGCCTGCGCGAGAAGCTCCAAGGAAATTGAGTACTAGGAGCGCGCCCCCGTATCCTCGGCGTCGGGGGCGCGCCTTCTTCTGGTGATAATCTAGAACGTCTCTCGGCAACGGATATCTCGGCTCTCTCGCATCGATGAAGAACGTAGCGAAATGCGATACTTGGTGTGAATTGAATGCAGAATACCGTGAACCATCGAGTCTTTGAAAACGCAAGTTGCGCCCCGAGCGGCCTCCTGGGTCGAGGGCAATACGTCAGCCTGGGTGTCACGCAGTCGTCGCCACCCTCCTCCCCTCAGGCTCGCGAGGGCGGGGGCGAGATACTGCTCTCACCGCGCGCATCCCAGCTCGCGGTTGGCCCAAAATGCGAGTCCTCGGGCGACGGTCGCCACGACGATCGGTGGTTTTGAGAGACACTCGGAACACGGGTCGTCGAAGCGCGCGCCTGTCGACCCCGGGATCTCCTGGACCCTCGGGCTATCGAACTTCTCAGATGCTCTCGTTGCGACCCCAGGTCAGGCGGGACTACCCTCTTAGTTTAAGCATATCATTAAGCGAAGGAAAAGAAACCTACTAAGGATTCCCCTAGTAACGGCGAGCGAACCGGGAAATGGCCCAGCCTTGAGAATCTGGAGCCTGCGGCGTCCGAATTGTAGTCTGGAGAAAGCGTCCTCCAGCGGTGGACCAGGCCCAAGTCCCCTGGAAAGGGTCGCCGGAGAGGGTGAGAGCCCCGTCGTGGCTGCCCCTGCCGCACCACGAGAGCGCAGTCTGCTAGTCGGGTTGTTTGGGAATGCAAGCCCCAATCGGGCGGTAAATTCCGTCCTAAGGCTAAATACTGGCGAGATACCGATAGCATACAAGTACC
>JAQIZT010000794.1:2500-5000 GCA_029228515.1 Populus alba x Populus x berolinensis | reverse complement strand
CCCGAAGGCAGCCCCCCCGCGGGCAAGATAGCAAGCCAGCAGGGGCTGTCCGCGCTGCCGATTTTTCCCACTGCTGGCATCGCTGCCGCTGCCCGGGCCCGAAGGCAGCCCCCCCGCGGGCAAGATAGCAAGCCAGCAGGGGCTGTCCGCCGCGTTTTTCCCCGTTGCCGTGCAGCCTGCCCCTGCCGAATTTTTCCTGCCAGGCCTGGCCAGGCCCGGGGCGTCCAGCCCGTGTTCGTCACAAATCTGCGCTGCCGATTTTCCGCGACGGGCCTCCAGGGCAAAATCCGCGCTGCCGATTTTTCCCACTGCTGGCATCGCTGCCGCTGCCCCAGCGTGTGCCTAGCCTCTCCCGCGCGGGGGGCAGGCAAGAGCGCAGGGGGCCAGGGCCGAAGGCAGCCCCCCCGCGGGTAAGATAGCAAGCCAGCAGGGGCTGTCCCCGGTCAGCCCCGTTGCGGCAGCGCGGGCAGGGAATCATTGCCAGCGCGCCGCGCGCGCCCAATCGCCCAAGAGCCCAAGGGCCCCAAGGGCCCCAGGCCCTCAGGCCCCAGGCCCCAGGGCCCCAGCGCCCCAGGCCCCAGCCGCCCCAGCGCCCAGCGCGGGCGCGGAGGGTGCGCTGCGCTGCGCGCGCGCGTGTGATTTGTATAGGGCGGTGGTCGGAATCGGGTCGTCGTACCTGGCGGGATAAACGGGTCATCGATGGCGGCGTTACTTCGGGCCGTGAGGCCCCCCACGTTTGTCCCGCGAGCGTTTTCGACCAAGAAGCCCCCGCGGCAGGACTATGAGGCGCCAGCCAGCGCGACCCATGGCCACCCCCTAAAAGAGCTTATAAGTGTTATTGCTAGCTATGGAAGGGGTAGACACTACTAGGTCCCAGCTGTCACCCCCCCTCTAAAAAACTTCATTATTGGTATCTTTTGAGCTGAAATTTTGCACATAGGTTGGCAAATATCCAATCCACCTTTATAAAGTTTTCACAGAGTATTTCGAGGTAGGGAAGTATTTTTTTTTATTTTCCTACCATGAAAAATCAAGGAAATTACGCAAACAATAGGAACCGGCACGGATCATGACCCCAAATTCGGCTGGCAGCCTCACAAAAATATGGCTGATTTTACTGGATAGATTTCGGTGGAAAGCACGACGTTTTCTTTGGCAGGGTTGCGGGAAAACCGGCAGCGCGCATGCCGCGGCAAGCGGAGGAGCCCGGGCAAATCCCTTGCTTTCACGGTCTTGGCCTCCTACACCACCATGGCAGGCCTCTAATCCCCCCATCAGCAGTTGTAGCCGATAGGGCTAGTGATTTGAACGACGCCGCCGGGAGTAATCGCACCCGGCCGAACGCGGGGAGGAAGAGATCTCTTCTTTCCAGATAGCGAACTACCACATCGGGAGTTATGGTTGATAGGGCAGAGAATTGAATGACTCGGTTGCGGGCAGCCAGCTTGGATCAGGGCCTCCTAGCTGCACAAATACGCGCTTTGCCGTTTTTCCCGCTCGTTGCCCGATTTGTCTGAACAGCCCCTTTCGTTCGTTCGCCGCTGCCTGATTCCAACCACTGCCTGCTGTGGCTGAACAGCCCTGTTTCGTCATGCGCGTCCCCTCGCCGAATTTTATGCCTGGCCTGGACAGACCAGCGTCCAGCCCGTGTTCGTCATCCAAATATTGCGCTGCCGAATTTTCCCGCACGGGCATCCAGCTGCACAATCCCGCGCTGCCGATTTTTCCACTGTTGGCATTCGCTGCCGATTTCCCTGCCCCCCATCGTGTGCCTAGGCCCCCAGTACGTTTTCGTCACGCCCTTAGGACTAATAACTGTCTGGACTCATCGCCTAGCACCGGCTGCCGATTCTGCCGACTTCGCCGATTTAGTCCGGCGCTGCCTATTTTCAGCAACTGCCCGCTGTGTCTGAACAAGCACCTGCTTCGTCAGCGCATCCGTTGACGAATTTTCCTGCCTGGCCTGGACAGCCCAGCGTCCAGCCCATGTTCGTTCAAAAAAATCAGCGCTGCCGATTATTCCCGCTGTGGGCATCGCTGCCGTTGCCCCAGCGCCGTGCCTAGGCCCCCAGTCTTTTTCGTCCGCATAGGTTAGGACTAATAAACAGTCCTAGGACTCATCGCCTATAGCACAGCCGCTGCCGATTCTGAAGACTTTGCCGATTTCGTCGGCGCTGCCGATTCCAGCACTGACCGCTGTGTCTGAACAGCCCCTGCTTTCGTCAGGCGCATCCCCTTGACGAATTTTCCTGCCTGGCCTGGACAGCCCAGCAGTCCCAGCCCATGTACGTCAAAAAATCTGCGCTGCCCGATTTTATCCGCTTGTGGGCATCGCTGACGATGCCCAAGCGCGTGCCTAGGCCCCCTAGTCTTTTTGTCACGCCTAGGACTATAAAACAGTCAGGACTCTTCGCCAGCACCGGCGTGTCCGATATCTGCCGATTTCGTCGATTTCGTCGGCGCTGCCGATTCCAGCACTGTACGCTGCGTCTGAACAGCC
>JAQIZT010000793.1:10000-15880 GCA_029228515.1 Populus alba x Populus x berolinensis | reverse complement strand
GTCTGACTGTTTATAGTCCTAGGCGTGACGAAAAGACTGGGGGCCTAGGCACGCGCTGGGGCAGCTGGCAGCGATGCCCACAGCGGGAAAAATCGGCAGCGCAGATTTTTTGACGAACATGGGCTGGACGCTGGCTGTCCAGGCCAGGCAGGAAAATTCGTCAAGGGGATGCGCTGACGAAGCAGGGGCTGTTCAGACACAGCGGGCAGTGCTGGAATCGGCTTTAGCTCGCCGACGAAAATTCGGAGAAAGTCGGGCAGAATCGGCAGCCGGGTCAGACTGGCGATGAGTCCGGTACTGTTTATTAGTCCTAGGCGTGAACGAAAAAGACTGGGGTGGCTAGGCACGCGCTGGGGCAGCATATTTATGGCAGCGATGCCACAGCCGGGAAAATCGGCAGCGCAGATTTTTTGACGGACTTGGGCATGGACGCTGGGCTGTCCAGGCCAGCTTAGGAAAGAGGAAAATTCGTTCAAGGGGTATGCGCTGACGAAGCTCTAGGGGCTGTTCAGACACAGCGGGCACGTGCTGGACATCGGCAGCGCCGACGAAATCGGCGAAGTCGGCAGAATCGGCAGCGGTTGCTGGCGATGAGTCTGGACTGTTTATAGTCCTAGGCGTGACGAAAAAGACTGGGGGCCTAGGCACGGGGGTTGGCGCAGCGGCAGCGATGCCCACCGCGGGAAAAATCGGCAGCGCAAGGTTTTTTGACGAACCTGGGCTGGACGCTGGGCTGTCACAGGCCAGGCTAGGAAAATTCGTTCAAGGGGATGCGCTGACGAAGAAACCGGGGCTGTTCAGACACAGCGGGGCTAGTGCTGGAATCGGCCGCGCCAACGAAATCGGCAAAGTCGGCAGAATCGTCAGCCAGGTGCTGGCGGAATGAGTCTGGACTGTTTTTATAGTCCTAGGCGTGACGGAAAAAGACTGGGGGCCTAGGCACGCGCTGGGGCTGCGGATAGCGATGCCCACAGGGGAAAAAAGCGGCAGAAACATCTGCAGATTTTTTGACGAACATGGGCTGGACGCTGGGCTGTCCAGCCTAGGCAGGAAAAATTCGTCAAGGGGATGCAGCTGTGGCGAATGCATGGGAGGGGCTGTTCAGACACTGCGGGCAGTGCTGGAATCGGCCAGAGCCGACAGAAATCGGCGAAGTCGGCAGAGATCGGCAGCCGGTTGGTTGCTGGCGATGAGTCCGGACTGTTTTATAGTTCTTGGGAATGCTGGAAAACGACTGGGCGGCTTGGCACACGCGTTTGGGGCCGGAGGCTGCGGCAGCGATGCCAACAGTGGGAAAAATCAGGCAGCGCGGATTTGTGCAGCGGGAGGCCCGTCGGGGAAAATCCGGCAGCGCCGATTTGGTGACGAACACGGGCTGGACGCTGGGCTGTCCAGGCCAGGCAGGAAAAGAAAAATTCGTCGAGGGGACGCGGCTGACGAAACAGGGGGACTGTTCAGACACAGCAGAGGCAGTGTTGGAATCGGACAGCAGCGGTTTACGAACGAGGGGCTGTTCAGACAAATCTGGGCAACGTAGGAATAATCTGGCAGCGCGGATTTGTGCAGCTGGAGGCTCCTATCAGTCTGGCTGCCCGCCAACGAGTCATTCAATTCCTCTGCCCTATCAAACATAACTCCCGATGTGTTTGTTCGCTATCTTGGAAGAAGAGATCTCTTCCTCCCCGCGATCGGTCCGGGTGCGATTACCCGGCGGCGTCGTTCAAAATCACTGCTGCCTATTCGGCTACAAACTGACTGATGGGGGGGATTTAGAGGCCTGACCATGGTGGTGACGGGGGGAGGCCAAGACCGTGTGAAAAGCAATGAGTTTTCCCGGGGCGTCCTCCAGCTGTGACCGCGCTTTTTATGCGCTGCTGCCGGTTTTCCCGCACATCCCGCCAAGAAGTAAAACGTTTTTTCTGTGCTTTCCACGCTGAAACCAAATCCAGTAAAATCAGCCATATTTTTTGTTGATGGCCTTGCCAGGCCGAATTTGGGTGGTCATTCCGGGCCGGTTTCCTTTTTTTGCGTATTCCTTGATTTTCAATGGTAGGAATAGAATAAAAAAAAAATACTTCCCGACCTCGAAAACAATTCTGGGAAAATTTATAAAGGTGGATTGATTTTGGCCAACCTATGTGCAAAATTCAGCTCAAAAAATACCAAGAAATGAATTTTTTAGAGGGGGACGGTGACAGCTCTAGGGGGGACCTAGGATAGTGTCATACCCCTGCCAGAGCTGCAATAACACTTATAGCTCTTTAGGGGGGTGGCCATGGGGCGCGCTGGCTGGCGCCCATAGGCCTGACCGCGATAGGGGCTGCTGCTACGCTCGGAACTAACGTGGGGGGCCTCACCGGCCGAAGTAACGCAGCCATCGATGACCCGTTTTCCGGCCGGCGACGTCCCGATTCCGACCTCCGCCCTATTAAAATCACACGCGCGCGGCGCGTTCGCGCCGCGCCCGCCCGCGCCCGCGCTTGGGCGCTGGGGGCGCTGGGGCGTGGGGCCTGGGGCGCTGGGGCCTGGGGGCCTGGGGCTGAGGGCCTGGGGCCCTTGGGGGCCATCTGGGCTCTTTGGGCGATTGGGCGCTGCTAGCGCGCGCGCTGGCAGTGGTTCCCCTGCCGCGCTGCGCAAACGGGGGCTGACGCTGGGGACAGCCCCTGCTGCCTTGCTATCTTACCGCGGGGGGGGGCTGCCTTCGGGCCCTGGCCCCCTGCGCTCTTGCACCTGCCCCCCCCCGCGCGGGTGAGTCTAGGCACACGCTGGAGGCAGCTGGGCAGCGATATCAAAAACAAAGTTTGGGAAAAATCGGGGCAGCGCGGTAAATGCCGCTGGTTGAGGCCCGTCGCGGAAAATCGGTTCCAGCGCAGATTTGTTGACGAAAACGGGCTGGACGGTGGGCTGGCCAGGTCCTGGCCAGGAAAATTCGTCTAGGTGGTAGGGCTCACGGCAACGGGGGCTGACGCGGGGACAGCCCCTGCTGGCTTGCTATCTTGCCCGCGGGGGGGGACTGCCGTCGGGCCGGGGGCAGCGGCAGCGATGCCTAGCGGTGGGAAATATCGGCAGCGCGGACATACCCTGCTGGCTTGCTATCTTGCCCGCGGTGGGGCTGCCTTTCGGGCCCGGGGCAGCGGCAGCGATGCCAGCGGTGGGAAATATCTTGGCAGCACGGCAAGCCCCTGCTGGCTTGCTATCTTGCCCGCGGGGGGGCTGCGTCGGGGCCCGGTGGCAGCTGGCAAAGCGATGCCAGCGGTGGGAAATATCTGGCAGCGCGGGACAGCCCCTGCTTGGCTTGCTTATCTTGCCCGCGGGGGGGCTGCATTCGGGCCCGGATGGCTTTGGCAGCGGCAAGCGATTGCATCGGTGGGAAGAAATATCGGCAGCGCGGACCCGCCCCTGCTGGCTTGCTATCTTGCCCGCGGGAGGGGCTGCCTTCGGTTGCCCGGGGACGAGCGCTCAGCGATTGCCGAGCGGTGGGAAATATCGGCAGCGACGGACAGCCCCCTGCTGGCTTGCTATCTTGCCCGCGGGGGGGCTGCCTTAGGGCCCGTTGGCTTGCCGGGCAGCGAAGCCAGCGGTGGGAAATGTCTGGCAGCGCGGAACAGCCCCTGCTGGCTGTTGCTATCTTAGCCCGCGGGTGGGGCTGCCTTCGGTGCCCGTGGCAGCGGCAGCGGATTGCCAGCGGTGGGAAATATCGGCAGCGCGGACGCCCCTGCTGGCTTGCTATCTTCGCCCGCGGGGGGGCTGCCTTCGGGCCCTGCACGTTGCCAGCGGAAATATCGCAGCGCGGACAGCCCTGCTGGCTTGCTATCTTGCCCGGTGGGGCCCGGCCAGCATTGGCTAAGCGATGCCAGCGGTGGGAAATATCGGCAGCGCGGACAGCCCCTGCTGGCTTGCTATCTTGCCCGCGGGGGGAGGGGGCTGCCATTCGGGCCGTGGCAGACGGCAGGCGATGCCGAGCGGTGGGAAATAGCGGCAGCGCGGACAAGCCCTGCTTGGTGGCTATCTTGCCCGCGGGGGGGCTGCCATCGGCCCGGGGGCAGCGGCCAGCGATGCCAGCGGTTGGGAATATCGGCAGCGCGGACAGCCCCTGCTGGCGTGCATATTCTTGCCCGCGGGGTGGCAGGCTGCCTTCGGGCCCGTAGGCAGCCTGGACAGCTGAGTGCCATCGGTGGGAAATATCGGCCCATGCGCGGACCAGCCCCTGCTGGCTTGCTATCTTGCCCGCGGGGGGGCTGCCTTCGGGCCCGGGGCTGCGGCAGCGATGCCAGCGGTGGGAAATATCAGGCAGCGCGGGACGAGCCCCTGCTGGCTTGCATATCTTGCCCGCGGGGGGGCCGGCCGTCGGGCCCGTGGCAAGCGGCAGCGATGCCAGCGGTGGGAAATATAGGCAGCGCGGACAGCCCCTGCTGGCTTGCTATCTTGCCCGCGGGGGGGCTGCCTTCGGGGCACGGCGGGCAGCATTGTGGGGCAGCGTTCGCCAGCGGGTGGGAAATATCGGCAGCGCGGACAGCACCTGCTGGCGTGATATCTTGCCCGCGGGGGGGGCTTGCCTTCGGGCCCGTGGCAGCGGCTAGCGATGCCAGCGGGTGGGACATATCGGCAGCGCGGACAGCCCCTGCTGGCTTGCTATCTTGCCTGCCGGGGGGGCAGCCTTCGGGCCCGTTTGGCGCTAGCGGCAGCTGTGCCATCGGTGGGGAAATATCGGCATGCGCGGACAGCCCCTGCTGGCTTTTTTTATCTTGCCCGCGGGGGGGCTGCCTTCGGGCCCGGGGCAGCTGCGCTCTTGCCTGCCCCCCGCGCGGGAGAGGCTAGGCGCTGCTGGGGCCAGCCCGACGTCGCTGGCCGCGCATGCGCGCTGCCGGTTTTCTCGCATCCCGCCAAGAAAACGTCGTGCGTTCCACATGAAACCAATCCAGTAAAATCAGCCATATTTTTGTGAGGCTGCCAGCCAATTTGGGGTCATTCCGGGCCGGTTCCTATTTTTGCGTATTTCCTTGATTTTTAATGGTAGGAAAATAAAAAAAAATACTTCCCGACCTCGAAAAAATCTGGGAAAATTTATAAAGTTGGATTGGATTTTTGCCAACCTATGTGCAAAATTTCAGCTCAAAATACCAAGAAATGAATTTTTTAGAGGGGGGGTGACAGCTGGGACCTAGTAGTGTCTACCCCTGCCAGAGCTGCAATAACACTTATAGCTCTTTAGGGGGGTGCCCCCTGACTGGCCATGGGGCGCGCTGGCTGGCGCCCATAGGCCTGCCGCGGGGGATTTGTGGGCTGCTGCTATACTCGGACTAACGTGGGGGGCCTCATGGCCCGAAGTAACGCCGCCATCGATGACCCGTTTTCCGGCCGGCGACGACCCGATTCCGGCCACCGTCCCTGTGACCCGCTCCAAGCCGTTGGGCGCGTTGGGGCTGCTTATCCGCGGCTGCGGGCGCGCACGCACTCTGATTTGCCAGCGCTCGTGCCAACCAATAGGCAGCCCCAACGCGCCCAACGGCTTGGCGCGACGTCACGATTCCGGCCACCGTCCCCGGGACCCGCTCCAAGCCGTTGGGCGCGTTGGGGCTGCTTATCCGCGGCGTGGGCGTGGGGCCTTAACAAGCCGCGCTCGTTCCAAGGTGCTGGCAGCCGACGCGCGCCTCTCAGCTTGCCGCGACGTCCCGGTGGCGGTGGCCGGAATCCCTTCCCGTCACCCGCTCCAAGCCGTTGGGCGCGTTGGGGCTGCTTATCCGCGGTCTCGGGCGTGGGGCCTTAACAGGATTCCCCTCGTGCCAAGGTGCTGGCAGCCCCAACGCGCCCAACGGCTTGGCGCTACGTAACGGCGACGTCCCGATTCCGGCCACCGCTGCCGTGACCCGCTCCAAGCCG
>JAQIZT010000792.1:12500-15971 GCA_029228515.1 Populus alba x Populus x berolinensis | reverse complement strand
CTGCTCTGGCCTCGACAGCCCAGCGTCCAGCCCGTGTTCGTCAACAAATCTGCGCTGCCGATTTTCCCCGACGGGCCTCCAGCTGCGGGATCTCCAGCGCTGCCGCGATTTTTCCCACTGTTTGGCATCGCTGCCGCCTGCCTAGGCCCCCAGTCTTTTTCGTCACGCCTAGGACTATAAACTAGTCCAGTACTCATCGCCAGCACCGGCTGCCGATTCTGCCTCGACTTTTCCAATTTCGCTCGGCGCTGCCGGATTCCAGCACTGCCCGCTGTATGTCTGAGACGACCACTGCTTCGTCAGCGCATCCCTCTTTGACGATTTTTCCTGCCTGGCCTGGTAGACTAGGCCCAGCGTCCAGCATATGTTCGTCAAAAAATCTGCGCTGCCGATTTGTCCCAAACTTGTTGGCAATATGCTGCCAACTGCCCGCACCAGTGTGTGTCTAGGCCCCCAAGTCGATTCTCGTCACAGCCTGGTGGACTATAAATCGTCCGGACGTCATTCGACGAGCACCGGCCTGCCGATTCTAGCCGGACTTCTATTCTCCGATTTGCGTCGGCGCTGCCGAATTTGTCAACACTGCCTGCTGTGTCTGAACAGCCCCTGTTTCGTCAAGCGCGTCCTCCTTGACGAATTTTCCTGCCTGGCTAGAAAAGCCCAGCGATCAGCCCATGTTCGTCAACACAATATCTGCGCGTGAAGCCTCGATTACTTTCCCCCCCCGACGGGCCTCCAGCTGCTGATCTCCGCGCCTGAAGCCATGATTTTTCCAACTGTTGGCATCGCTGCCCCTGCCTAGGGCCACCAGTCTTTTTTCGTCACGCCTAGGACTATGAAACAGTCCAGACTCATCGCCATGCACCTGGCTGCCGATTCTGCCGATTTCGTCGGCGCTGCCGATACCAGCACTGCCTGCTGTGTCTGAACAGCCCCTGCTTTCGTCAGCGCATCCCCTTGACGATTTTTCCTGCCTGGCCTGGACAGCCCATCGTCCAGCCCATGTTCGTCAAAAATCTGCGCTGCCGATGTTTTCCCACTGTTGGCATAGCTGCCACAGCCCCAGTGTGTGTCTAGGCCCCCAGTCGTTTCCTTCAAGCCTGGGACTATAAATCGTCCGGACTCATCGCCAGCACCGCTGCCGATTCTGCCGACTTCGCAGATTTCGTCGGCGCTGCCGATTCCAAACACTGCCTGCTGTGGTCTGAACAGCCCTGTTTCGTCAGCGCGTCCCCTTGACGAATTTTCCTGCCTGGCCTAGACAGCCCAGTCGTCCAGCCCGTGTTCGTCAACAAATCTGCGCTGCCGATTTTCCCGACGGTCCTCCAGCTGCGGATCTCCGCGCTGCCGATTTTTCCCACTGTTGGATCGCTGCCCCTGCCTAGGCCCCCAGTCTTTTTCGTCACGCCTAGGACTATAAAAAAGTCCAGACTCATCGCCAGCACCGGCTGCCGATTCTGCCGATTTCGTCGGCGCTGCCGATTCCAGCACTGCCTGCTGTGTCCGAACAGCCCCTGTTTCGTCGGCGCATCCCCTCGACGAATTTTCCTGCCTGGCCTGGACAGCCCAGCGTCCACCCGTGTTCGTCAAGCAATCTGCGCCTCCGATCTTCCCCCAGACGGGCCTGCAGCTTGCACAAATCTGCGCTGCCGATCTTCCCCTTTGGTGGCATGGCTGCCACTGCCCCGATGTCTAGAACCAACAGTCTTTCTCTTCAAGCCTTGGACTATCCAGTCCCGAGATCCCGGGAGCGCTGCCCGGTCCCCATCCCATCCCAGCCTCCTCGACGCCGTTGCCCCTAGAGGGGCCGGGGGGGACGAATCGGAGCGACATGGGGCTGAATCTCAGTGGATCGTGGCAGCAAGGCCACTCTGCCACTTACAATACCCCGTCGCGTATTTAAGTCGTCTGCAAAGGATTCTACCCGCCGCTCGGTGGGAATTGTACTTCAAGGCGGCCCGCGCAGGCTCTTTCGTCCGCGAGGGCTTGGGCCAACGGCACGTGGCCTCCGGGGCACAAGAGGCCCTACTGCAGGTCGGCAATTCGGACTGGCGGGGCGACACAAGTTGCGTCGCATCTAGCCACGGATTCTGATCTTAGAGGCGTTCAGTCCATAATCCAAACGCACGGTAGCTTCGCGCCACCTGGCTTTTCAACCAAGCGCGATGACCAATTTGTGCGAATGCAACGGTTTTCCTCCTCTGTACTAGGTTGGATTAACTATTGCGACTACTGTCATCAGTAGGGTAAAACTAACCTGTCTCACGAACGGTCTCCTAAACCAGCTCGCACGTTCCCTATTTGGTGGGTGAACATATACCTAAACACTTGGTGAATTCTGCTATCACAATGATCAGGAAGAGCCCGACATCGAAGGACTCAAAAAGCCAAACGTCGCTTTGAAACGCTTGGCTGCCCACAAAGGCCAGTTATCCCTGTGGTAACTCTTTCTGAAAACCATCTAGCTTCAAAATTCCGATTAGGTCTAAAGGATCGATAGGCCACTGCTTTCATCGGTACGTATTTAGTACTGGATAATCAGAATCAAACGAGCTTTTACCCTTTTGTTCCACAACGAGATTTCTGTTCTCGTTGAGGCTCATCTTAAGACACCTGCGTTATCCTTTTAACAGATGTGCCGCCCCATGCCAAATAACTCCCCACCTGACAATGTCTTCACGCCCGGAATCGGCCGCCGGAAGCGGCCTTGGGTCCAAAAGAGGGGCAGCGCCCCGCCACCGATTCACGGAATAAGTATAAATAACGTTAAAAGTAGTGGTAATTTAACCTTCGCACGAAGCTCAACCACTTATCCTACACCTCGCTCAAGTCATTTCACAAAAGTCGGACTAGAGTCAAAGCTCAACAGGGTCTTCTTTTCCCCGCTGATTTCCGCCAAGCCCGTTCCCATTGGCTGTGGTTTCGCTGGATGAGTAGACAGGGACAGTGGGAATCTCGTTAAATCCATTCATGCGCGTCGTACTAATTAGATGATCGAGGCATTTGGCTACCTTAAGAGAGTCATAGTTACTCCCGCCGTTTACCCGCGCTTGGTCTGAATTTCTTCACCAATTTGACATTCAGATGCACTGGGCAGAAATCACATTGCGTGAGCATCCGGCAGGGACCATCGCAATGCTTTGTTTTAATTAAAAACAGTCAGGGATTCCCCTTGTACAGTACCAGTTCTGAGTCGCGGACTGTTCGACGCCCGGGGAAGGCCCCCGAAGGGGCCGTCTTCCCAGTCCGTCCCCCGGACCGGCCACGCGACGACCCGCTCTCGTCCGCGGGAGCAGGCTCGAAGCAGTCCACCGACAAGCCGACGGAGTTCGGGACTGGGACCACACCCGAGCCCAGGCCCTCAGAGCCAATCTCTTTTCCCGAGGTTAAGGATCCATTTTGCCGACTTCCCTTGCCTACATTGTTCCCATCGACCAGAGGCTGTTCACCTTGGAGACCTGATTGCGGTTA
>JAQIZT010000792.1:2500-5000 GCA_029228515.1 Populus alba x Populus x berolinensis | reverse complement strand
GCCAGCGGGGGCTGTCCGCGCTGCCGATTTTTTCCACGTGCTGGCATCGCTTGTCCGCTGCCCCTGTCCCGAAGGCATCCCCACCCGCGGGCACGACAGGCGAAGCCAGCTGGGTGGCTGTCCCCGTCTGTCCTGGTTGATTGTTTCCCACATCTGGCATCCGGCTGCGCGGCTGCCGGAGAGGGGGGGCGGGGGCCCTGAAGGGCACCCCCGCCCGCGGGCACGACAGCAAGTCATAGGTGGCTGTCCGCGCTCCGCCTATTTTTTCGCCACTGCTGGCAGCGGCTGCCGGCAGAGTGTTGCTTAGCCTCCTCCCGCGCTGGGGGCAAGGCAAGAGCGTCAGGGGGTGGCAAGGCCCGAAAGGGTCAGCCCCGCCTCGGGTAAGATATCCAGCCGAGCAGGTGCGGTCCCCGCTGTCGACAGCCCCCGTTGCGCCAGCTCGCAATGTAATTCAATTCCGCGCGCAGGTCGCGCGAGCGGCGCAATCGCCCAATAGCCCAGATGGCCCCCAAGGGCCCCAGGCCCTTCAGGCCCCAGCGCCCCAGCGCCAAGCGCATACGCGGGCTGCGGGCGCTGGCGGGCGCGCGGCGTGGGTTTTTTTAAGATGGGGCGGTGGACGGAATGCGGTTCGTCCGCCGGCCTTAAAACGGGTCATGCGATGGCGGCGAGACATCGGGCCTTGGGCCCCCCCACGTGTATGTATCAGCAGCTCGCAAAGGTCCCCCTCGGCAGTGCCTATGGTCGCCAGCCAGCGCGCCCCAAGGCCAGTCTTGGGGCACGCCCCCTAAAAGATCTATAATTGTTATTGCAGCTCTGGCAGTGGCAGACACTACTAGGTCCCAGCTGTCACCACCCCCTCTAAAAAATGTTCATTTTCTTTTGTTATTTTTGAGCTTGAAATGTTTGCCGACATAGGTTGGCAAAAATGCCAATCCACCTTTATATGAAATTTTCCCAAGATTTTTTCGATGTCGGGAAGTATTTTTTTTTATTTTCCGTACCCTTAAAAATCAAGGAAATACGTCAAAAATTGTAACCCCAGGGCCCGGAATGACCCCAAAAAATCGGCTGTCAGCGCTCACAAAAATATGGCTGATTTTACTGGATTGATTTCCAACGTGGAAAGCATGACGATTTCTTGGCGGTATGCGGGAAAAACCGGCAGCGCGCATGGCCGCGGCCCTACCCCGGGAGGAGCCCCGGGAAAACTCTTGCTTTCACGGGTCGTTGGGCCTCCCCTCACCACCATGGCCGTCCTCTAATCCCCCCCATCAGCAGTTGTGGCAGATAGGGCAGTGATTTGAACGACGTCCGCCGGGTAAATCCGCACCCGGCCGACGCGGGGAGGATGAGATCCTCTTTCTTCCAAGATAGCGAACAACACATTCGGAGTTATGTTGATAGGGCAGAGAATTGATATGACTCGTTTGCGGGCAGCCAGCTGATAGGGCCTCCAGCTGCACAAATCCGCGCTGCAGATTTTTCCACCGTTGCCGATTGGTCCTGAACAGCCCCGATCGTTCGTCCGCGCTGCCGATTCCAACACTTGCTGCTGTGTCCGAACAGCCCCTGTTTCGTCAGCGCGTCCCCTTGGACGAATTTTTCCTCTGCCTGGCCTCGACAGCACAGCGTCCAGCCCGTGTTCCGTCAACAATATCTGCGCTGGCCGATTTTTCTCCCCGACGGGCCTCCAGCTGCGGATCTCTCCTCGCTGGCCTGATTTTTCCCACTGTTGGCATCCGGCTGCCGCTTGCCTAGGCCCCCAGTCTTTTTTCGTCAACGGCCTAGGACTATAAACAGTTCCAGACTCATACGCCAGCACCGGCTTGCCGATTCTGCCGACTTCTCCAATTTCGTCGTCGCTGCCGATTCCAACACTGCCCGCTGTGTCTGAACAGCCCCTGCTTCGTCAGCGCATCCCCTTGACGATTTTTTCCCTGCCTGGCCTTGACAGCCCAGCGTCCAGCCCATGTTCGTCAAAAAATCTGCCGCTGTGAGCCCGATTTTCTTTTTCCACTGGTTGTCATAGGGCTTGGTCCACTGCCCCAGTTATGTGTCTAGCCCCCAGTCGTTTCCGTCAAGCCTGGGACTATAAATCGTTCCGGACTCATCGCGCAGCACGGCGTCTGCCGATTCTGGCGAAAACCCCCTTTTATGCATCCGATTTCGTCGGCGCTGCGGGATTCCAACACTGCCTGCTTTGTCTGTAACAGCCCCTGTGTTCGTGCAGCGTCAATCCCCTTGGGTGAACGGAATTTTCCTGGCCTGGCCTAGACAACCCAGCGGTCCAGCCCGTGTTCGTCTACAAATCTGCGCTGCGCGGTCCGATTTTCCCCGGACGGGCCTCCAGCTGCTGATCTCCAGCGCTGGCCGCTGAATTTTTCCCACTGTTGGCATCGCGTGCCCCTGCCTAGGCCCCCAGTCTTTTTTCGTCACGCCTAGGACTATAAACAGGGTCCGGGACTGCATCGCCAGCACCGGGCTGGCCGATTCGTGCCGT
>JAQIZT010000791.1:7500-10000 GCA_029228515.1 Populus alba x Populus x berolinensis | reverse complement strand
AAATGCCGCTGGAGGCCGTCGCGGAAAAATCGCCAGCGCAGATTTGTTGACGAACAAAAAACGGGCTGGACGATGGGCTGGCCAGGCCTGGCAGGAAAATTGCGTCTAGGGGGTAGGCTCAACGGGCAACGGGGGGCTGCCGCGGGGGACAGCCCCTGCTGGCTTGCTATCTTGCCCGCGGGGGGGCTGCCTTCGGGCCCGGGGCAAGCTGGCAACGATGAAGCGGTGGGGAAATATCAGGCAGCGCGGACAGCCCCTGCTGGCTTGCTATCTTGCCCGCGGGGGGGCTGCCTTCGGGCCCGGAATTCGGCTGCGGCAGCGATGCCAGGCGTGGGAAATATCGGCAGCGCGGACAGCCCTGCTGGCTTGCTATCTTGCCCCGCGGGGGGGCTGCCTTTCGGGCCCGGGGCAGCGGCAGCGATGCCAGCGGGTGGAGAAATATCAGGCAAGCGGCGGGAACAGCCCCTAGCTGGCTTGCTATTCTTGCCCGCGGGGGGGCTGCGCTTCGGTGCCCGGGGCAGCGGCGGACAGCGATGCCAGCGTAGGGAAATATCACGGCAGCGCGGACAGCCCTGCTGGCATTGCTAATCTTGCCCGCGGGGGGGCTGCCTTCGGATGCCCGTGGGCTAGCGGGGTCAGCGATTGCCAGCGTGTGGGAAAAAATCGGCAGCATGCGGGGACAGCCCCTGCTGGCTTGCTATCTTGCCCGCGGGGGGGCTTGCCTTCGGTCCCGGGTGCAAGCTGCCCGCTCTTGCCTGCCCCCCGCGCGGGAGAGAGGCTAGGCGCTGTTACTGTGGCCAGCCCGACGTCCGCTGGCCGCGCATGCGCGCTGCCGGTTTTCCTTCGGCATCCCCCAAGAAAACGGTCCGTGCGTTCCACATGAAACCGAAATCCAGTAAAATCAGCCATATTTTGTGAGGCTGCCAGCCAAATTTGGGGTACAATCCGGGCCGGTTCCTATTTTTGCGTATTTCCTTTGATTTTTAATGGTAGGAAAATAAAATAAAATACTTACCCGACCTCGAAAAAATCTGGGAAATTTATAAAGTTGTGATTGGAATTTTTTGTCCAGCCTATGTGCAAAATTTCAGCTCCAAAATACCAAGAAATGAATTTTTTAGAGGGGGGGTGTCTAGCTGGGACCTAGTAGATGTCCTCTACCCCTGCCAGAGCTGCTAATAAACACTTATAGCTCTTTAGGGGGTGTCCCCCTGACCTGGCCATGGGGCGCGCTGGTCTGGCGCCCGATAGGCCTTGCCGCGGGTGATTTATGTGGGCTGCCTGCTATACTCCGGACTAACGTGGGGGGCCTCATGGCCCCGAAGTAACGCCGCCATCGATGACCCGTTTTCCGGCCGGCGACGGACCCGATTCCCGGCCACCGTCCCTGTGAACCCGCTTCCCAAAGAGCCGTTGGGCGCGTTGGGGCTGACTTATCCGCGGCTGCTGGCGCAGCACGTCACTCTGATTTGCCAGGCGCTCGTGCCAACCAATAGGCAGCCCCAACGCGCCCAACGGCTTGGCGCGAACGTCACGATTCCGGCCACCGTCCCCGGGACACCCGCTCCAAGCCGTTGGGCGCGTTGGGGCTGCTTATATCCGCTGGCGTGGGGCGTGGGGGCTTAACAAGCCGCGCTCGTTCCAAGGTGCTGGCACCCGACAAAAAGTATACTCGCGCGCCTCTCAGCTTGCCGCGACGTCCCGGTGGCGGTGTCCGGAATCCCTTTCCCGTCACCCGCTCCAAGCCGTTGGGGCGGCGTTGTGGGCTGCTTAATCCGCGGTCCTCGGGCCGTGGGGCCCTTAACATGATTCTCCCCTCGTGCCAAAGGTGCCTGGCAGCTCCCAACGCGCCCAACGGCTTGGCGCTACGTACACGGCGACGTCCCGATTACCGGCCACCGCTAGCCGTGACCCGCTCCAAGCCGTTGGAGCGCGTTGGGGATGCTTCATCCGCGGTCCCTCGGGTGTCGGCGGCCTTAACAGGATTCCCCTCGTGCCCCCAAAAAACAAAAGGTGCTGGCAGTCCCCATCCGCGCCCAACGGCTTGGCGTGACGTCAACGGCAGCGGTGGCCGCTGCCTGTGCTTCGGCAAGCTGGAGGCCTGGCCGACGTGTCTGGTGCGGGACCGCCACGAGCTTGGGGATTGCGAGGAGAGCTGTACCTGCGTGGGCCGTGCTGCATTCAGTTGGCGGCGCTCCTGCCAAGGTGCTGGCTCTCCGTCGCCATCCCCAAGCTCCTGCGCGATGTGCACTGCCTGCCGAGGCCTGGCCTCCGTCTTCCGAGCTGAGGCAGATTGGGGGCAGGGTAGGACTGAGTGCCCCTCAGAAAGGGGACAACGAGTGCCCCCGAATGATTGTCCCCGTTGCTCCCCCCCGCAGGCCTGTCCCTTCGAGATCCGCCGCGTCCCCCGCGGCTTGTTGCGTGTTCCCTTCGAGATCCCCCGCTGTCCCCTCGCGGCTTGTTGCTTGTCCCTTCGAGATCTCTTCGCGTCCCCCAGCGC
>JAQIZT010000790.1:0-15976 GCA_029228515.1 Populus alba x Populus x berolinensis | reverse complement strand
GGTGAAAATCGGCAGCGCAGATTTGTTGACGAACACGGGCTGGACGCGGGCTGTCGAGGCCCAGCAGGAAAATTCGTCAATGGGACGCGCTGACGAAACAAGGGCTGTTCAGACCACAGCAGGCAGTTTTTGGAATCGGCAGCGCGCGAACGAACGAGGGGCTGTTCAGACAAATCGGCCAACGTCGGAAAAATCACGGCAGCGCGGATTTGTGCAGTCTGGTAGGTCTATCTATTCAGCTGGCTGCCCGCAACGAGTCATTCAATTCTCTAGCCCTATCAACATAACTCCCGATGTGTTTGTTCGCATAGAATCTTGGGAAGAAGTAGATCTCTTCCTGCCCCTGCTATGTTCGGCCGGGTGGCCGATTACCCGCGGCGGCGTCGTTCAAATCACTGCCCATATCACGCTCGGCACACAACTGCTTTGATTGGGGGCGAGGATTAGAGGCCCGGCCCATGGTGGTGAGGGGAGGCCAACGACCGTGAAAGTCAAGAGTTTTCCCCCGGGAGCTCCCTCGCGGTCCTGAGCCTGTGCAGGGCACGCGCAGGCTGCCGGTTTTCTCCCGTCACTCGCCAAGAAAACCGTCATGCTTTCCACGGTAGACAATCCAATCCAGTAAAATCCGATGCACTATATTTTTGTGAGGCTGCCAGCCGAATTTGGGGTCATTCCTGGCCGGTTCCTATTTTTGCGTATTTCCTTGATTTTTATGGTAGGAAAATAAAAAAAAATACTTCCCGACCTCGAAAAAATCTGGGAAAATTTATAAAGAGTGGATTGGATTTTTTGCCAAACCTATGTGCAAAATTTCAGCCTCAAAATACCAAGAAATGATATTTTTTGATGAGGGGAAGGTGACAGGTCTGCGGACCTGTTAGTAGTGTCTCCCCCTCTAGCCAGAGACTGCAATATACACTTATAGCATCTTTAGGGTGGGTGCCCCCCGACCTGCCATGGGGGCGCGCTGGCTGGCGCCCATAGGCCTGCCGCGGGGGAGGGATTTGGAGTAGCATGCTGCTACGCTCGGACTAACGTGGGGGGCCTCACGGCCCGAAGTTAAAACGACGCCATCGATGACCCGTTTTTTCCGGCCGAGTGGCGACGGACCGCGATTACGAACCACGGCCCCCGCCCTATATAAAAATCACACGCGCGCGCGCGCCCGCGCGCGCTGCCCGCGGCCCGCGCTCTGCGCTTGGCGCTGGGGCGCTGGGGCCTGAGGGCCTGGGGCCCTTGGGGGCCCTTGGGCTCTTGGCGATTGGGCGCGCGCGCGCGCGGCAATGATTTCCATGCCGCGCTGCGCAACGGGGCTGACGGCGGGGACAGCCCCTGCTGGCTGGATATCTTACCCGCGGGGGGGGCTGCCTTCGGGCCTTGCCCCCCTGCGCTCTTGCCTGCCCCCCGCGCGGGAGAGGCTACGCACACTCTGCGGCAGCGATGCCAGCAGTGGGAAAAATCGGCAGCGCGGACAGCCCCGCTGGCTTGCTGTCGTGCCCGCGGGGGGCTGGCTTCGGCCGGGGCAGCGGCAGCGATGCCAGCAGTGGGAAAACTCGGCAGCGCGGACAGCCCCCGCTGGCTTGCTGTCGTGCCCGCGGGGGGGCTGCCTTCGGGCCCGGGGCAGCGGCAGCGATGCCAGCAGTGGGAAAAATCGGCAGCGCGGACAGCCCCCGCTGGCTTGCTGTCTTGCCCGCGGGGGGGCTGCCTTCGGGCCCGGTGGCAGCGGCAGCCGATGCCAGCAGTGGAAAAATCGGCAGCGCGGACAGCCCCCGCTGGCTTGCTGTCTTGCCCGCGTGGGGCTGCCTTCGGGCCCGGGGCTTAGCGGCAGCGATGCCAGCAGTGGGAAAAAAATCGGCAGCGCGGACAGCCTCCGCTGGCTTGCTGTCTTGCCCGCGGGGGGGTGCCTTCGGGCCCGGGGCAGCGGCAGCGATGCCAGCAGTGGGAAAAATCGGCAGCGCGGGACAGCCCCCGCTGGCTTGCTGTCTTGCCCGCGGGGGGGCTGCCTTCGGGCCCGGGGCAGCGGCAGCGATGCCAGCAGGGTGGGAAAAATCGGCAGCGCGGACAGCCCCCGCTGGCTTGCTGTCTTGCCCGCGGGGGGGACTGCCTTCGGGCCCGGGGCCCCTGCGCTCTTGCCTGCCCCCCGCGCGGGAGAGGCTAGGCGCTGCTGGGGCCAGCCCGACGTCGCTGGCCGCGCATGCGCGCTTGCCGGTTTTCTCGCATCCCGCCAAGAAAACGTCGTGCTTTCCACATGAAACCAATCCAGTAAAATCAGCCATATTTTTGTGAGGCTGCCAGCCGAATTTGGGGTCATTCCGGGCCGGTTCCTATTTTTGCGTATTTCCTTGATTTTTAATGGTAGGAAAATAAAAAAAAATACTTTCCCGACCTCGAAAAAATCTGGGAAAATTTATAAAGTTGGATTGGATTTTGCCAACATATGTGCAAAATTTCAGCTCAAAATACCAAGAAATGAATTTTTTAGAGGGGGGGTGACAGCTGGGGGACCTAGTAGTGTCTACCCCTGCCAGAGCTGCAATAACACTTATAGCTCTTTAGGGGGTGCCCCCTGGCGGGCCATGGGCGCGCTTGGCTGGCGCCCATAGGCCTGCCGCGGGGGATTTGTGGGCTGCTGCTATGCTCGGACTAACGTGGGGGCCTCATGGCCCGAAAGTAACGCCGGCCATCGATGAACCCGTTTTCCGGCCGGCGACGACCCGATTCCGGCCAACCGTCCCTGTGACCCGCTCCAAGCCGTTGGGCGCGTTGGGGCTGCTTATCCGCTGGCTGCGGGCGCGCACGCACTCTGATTTGCCAGCGCTCGTGCCAACCAATAGGCAGCCCCAACGCGCCCAACGGCTTGGCGCGACGTCACGATTCCGGCCACCGTCCCTGTGACCCGCTCCAAGCCGTTTGGGCGCGTTGGGGCTGCTTATCCGCGGCTGCGGGCGCGCAACGCACTCAGATTTGCCACGCTCGTGCCAACCAATAGGCAGCCCCAACGCGCCCAACGGCTTGGCGCGACGTCACGATTCCGGCCACCGTCCCTGTGACCCGCTCCAAGCCGTTGGGCGCGTTGGGGCTGCTTATCCGCGGCTGCGGGCGCGCACGCACTCTGATTTGCCAGCGCTCGTCGCCAACCAATAGGCAGCCCCAACGACGCCCAACAGGCTTGGCGCGACGTCACGATTCCGGCCACCGTCCACGGGGACCCGCTCCAAGCCGTTGGGCGCGTTGGGGCTGCTTATCCGCGGCGTGGGCGTGGGGCCTTAACAAGCCGCGCTCGTTCCAAGGTGCTGGCAGCTGACGCGCGCCTCTCAGCTTGCCGCGACGTCCCGGTGGCGGGGGCCGGGATCCCCGCCCGTCACCCGCTCCAAGCCGGTGGGCGCGGTGGGGGTGCTTATCCGCGGGCTCGGGCGTGGGGCCTTAACAGGATTCCCCTCGTGCCAAGGTGCTGGCAGCCCCAACGCGCCCAACGGCTTGGCGCTACGTAACGGCGACGTCCTGATTCCGGCCACCGCTGCCGTGACCCGCTCCAAGCCGTTGGGCGCGTTGGGGCTGCTTATCCGCGGTCTCGGGTGTGGGGCCTTAACAGGATTCCCCTCGTGCCAAGGTGCTGGCAGCCCCAACGCGCCCAACGGCTTGGCGCGACGTCACGGCAGCGGTGGCCGCTGCCTGTGCTGGCAAGCTGGAGGCCTGGCCGACGTGTCTGGTGCGGACCGCTGAGCTTGGGGATTGCGAGGAGAGCTGTACCGCGTGGGCGTGCCGCATTCAGTTGCTGCGCTCCTGCCAAGGTGCTGGCTCTCCTCGCCATCCCCAAGCTCCTGCGCGATGTGCCCGCTGCCGAGGCCTGGCCTCCGTCTTCGAGCTGAGGCAGATGGCCCCCCGAATGATTGTCCCTGTTGCTCCCCCCCGCGGCCTGTCCCTTCGAGATCCGCCGCGTCCCCCGCGGCTTGTTGCGTGTCCCTTCGAGATCCCCCGCGTCCCCCGCGGCTTGTTGCTTGTCCCTTCGAGATCCTTCGCGTCCCCCAGCGGCGTGTTGCTTGTCCCTTCGAGATCCTTTCGCGTCCAGCGGTGCGGGCACGATCTCTCTCGGGTGTTTCCATTTGCCCTCGTGGCCGTGGTTCGCTCGTCGGGATTGTTGTCGCGTGTACGCAGAGTCGCATGAGCGGTAATTGGGCTGTCAGTGTCGGCAGGCTCCGTGCTTGTGCACCGAACTGTCGGCCTGCTGCCCCCATCACTCTCAGCCCAAGGCCCTGGGTGCCTTGCGGCGAGGCTGGGGTTCCTGTGCTGCGTACCCACTTCGGTGGAATTTGAATGTGAAGCTGTCCCTCTCCGCCGCGCGCCTCCCCGGGGGCGCGGTGGCGAACCTAGCAGCGGCGCCCGTGTTCCAGTCGAGCGGAATCCCGCCGAACTGGCCCACGCGCGGTCGCTCGTGCTTTCGGATGCGGAACGCGATGCCGGCGCGGGGGGCCTCCGCCCCTGCGACCGTTCGTTCGAGCCGCTCGTGCTCGATAAGAACGACTTCCTCGCCCGTCTCGGCCCCTGTCTCATCGGCGTCGTGGGATCAGTGCGTGGTCGTATGGTGTCGCCAAGGAATGCTACCTGGTTGATCCTGCCAGTAGTCATTATTGCTTGCATCGCTAGCGCTTGATCGTCTCAAAGATTAAGCCATGCATGTGTAAGTATGAACTAAATTCAGACTGTGAAACTGCGAATGGCTCATTAACATCAGTTATAGTTTGTTTTGGATGGTATTTTGCCTACTCGGGGGATAACCGTGTAAGTAATTCTAGAAGCTAATAGTTGCAAACAAAAACCCGACTTCAGGGAAAGGGACGCATTTATTAGAATAATGAAGGTCGTACGCTGGGGCTCTGCCCGTTGCTCTGATCGATTCAATGATTTTAAGACTCGACGGATCGCTACGGCCATCGGTGCTGGCGACGCATCACTTCAAATTTCTGCTCCTATCAACTTCTCGATCGTTAGGATAGAGGCACCCAGCACCATCGGTAGGTGGAACGCCGGTGACGGATGAATAGAGTAGGGTTCGATTCCGTGAGAGGGAGCCTGAGAAAACGGCTACCACATCCAAGGTAAGGCAGCGTAGCGCGCGATCACAAAACTTACCCAACTCCTGACACACGTCGGGAATGGTAGTGACAATTAGAATAACAATTGCCGGGTCTCTTCGAGTTCTTGGTTATAGATGGAATGGAGTACAATCTAATATCCCTTAACGAGGAATCCATTGGGAGGGCCAAGTCTTCGGTGCTCAGCTCAAGCGCGGTAATTCCAGCTCCAATAGCGTATATTTAAGTTGTTGCAGTTAAGAAATGCTCGTAGTTGGACTTGTGGGTTGGGTCGGGCCGGTTTCCGCCTCAGGTGTGCACCTCGGTCGCCTCGGCCCTTATATACCGGCGATGCAGCTCTGGACCTTAACTGGCCGGAGGGTTTCGTGCGCTCCGGTGCTGTTACTTTTGAAGAAATTAGGACGTGCTCAAAGCAAGACCTACGCTCTGGATACATTAGCATGTGTTGGATAAACATCATTACGGATTTCGAATCCTATTGTGTTGGCCTTTCCGGGATCCGGAAGTAGTAATGATTAACAGGGGACAGTCGGGTGAGCACATTCGTATTTAATAGTCAAGAGGGTGAAATTCTTGGATTTATGAAAGACGAACAACTGCAGAAAGCATTTGCCAAGGATGTTTCTCATTTAATCAAGAACGAAGTAGTTGGGGGCTCGAAGTACGATCTCAGATATCCGTCCTAGTCGCTCATACCTTAAACGATGCCGACCAGGGATTGGCGGATGTTGCTTCTAGGGACTCCGCCAGCACTTATGAGAAAATTCAAAAGTTTTCTTGGTGTTCTGGGGCGGGAGTAATGGCTCGCAAGGCTTGAAACTTAAAGGAATTGACGGAAGGGACACCACCAGGAAGTGGAGCCTGCGGCTTAATTTGACTCAACACTGGCCGGAAACTTTTACCAGGTCCAGAGACATAGTTAGGATTGGACAGACTGAGAGCTCTTTCTTGATTCTTTGGGTGGTGATGGTGCAATGGCTCGTTTCTTAGTTTGTTTGGATGCGATTTGTACTGGTTAATTCCGCTTAACCGAATCGAGGACCTCAGCCTGCTAAACTAGCTATGCCGGAGGTGACCCCTTCCGCGGCCAGCTTCTTAGAGGGACTTATGGCCTTCCAGGCCAAGGAATGTTGTTTTGAGGCAATAACAGGTCTGTGATGCCCCTTAGATGTTCTGGGCCGCAATGCGGTCGCTACACTGACTGTATTCAACGAGGTCTATAGCCTTGGCTCGACAGGCCCGGGTAATCCTTTGAAATTTCAATCGTGATGTGGATAGATCATTGCAATTGTTGGTCTTCAACGAGGACATTCCTAAGTAAGCGCGTTGTCATCAGCTCGCGTTGTCTACCGTCCATGCCCATTTGTACACACCGCCAACGTCGCTGCCCTTAATCCCAGATTGAAATGGTCCGGTTTGAAGTGTTCGGATCGCCGGCGACGCTTGTTTTGGGCGGTTCGCCGCCGGGCGACCGTCGCGAGATATGTCCACTGAAACCTTATCATTTAGAGGAAGGAGAAGTCGTAACAAGGTTTCCGTAGGTGAGCATGCGGAAGGATCATTGTTCGAAACCTGCCTTAGCAGATAGACCCAGCGAACCCGTGGCATGGACAAGCCGGCTCGGGGGGCACCCGCCCTCGTGTCCTCGCGAGCCTGTGGAGGGACGCGGGTCTGCGCCCTTGCGCGGCTCGCAATACGAACCCCGGTCGGGAGGATAGCGAGAAATGCGCCAAGGAAATTGAAGGTACTAGGAGCGCGCCCCCGTAGCCTCGGCGTCGGCGCGGCTCCAGGCGAGCGCCTTCCTTCTGGTGATAATCTAAACGACTACTCGGCAACGGATATCTCGGCTCTCGCTATCGATGAAAGAAGTTCATAAGCGAAATGCGATACTTAGGTGTATTTGTGAATTGCAGAATCCGGTGAACCATCGAGTCTGTTTGAACAGCAAGTTGCTGCCTCAGCGAGGCCTCCTGGTCGGAGGGCACGTCTGCCTGGCGTTTGTCACGCATCGTCGCCCCCTCTCCCCTCGGCTATCGCTTAGAGGGCGGGGGTTCGGATACTGGTTCTCCCGCGCGCTCACCGCTCTTGCGGGTTGGCCCAAAATCGAAGGTTCCTCGGCGACCGGTCGCCACGACTGATGCGTGTGGTTGAGAGGACCCTCGGACACGAGTCACGCATTTGCGCGGGCGCCTGTCGCCGTCCCGGGTATCTCCTGGACCCGTCGGGCATCGAAATTCTAGGATGCGATCTCGTTGCGACCCCAGGTCAGGCGGGGACTACCCGCCTGAGGTTTAAGCATATCAATAAGCGGAGGAAGGAAGATAGATAACTTATCATGGATTCCCTCTAGTAGAACGGCGAGCGTAACCGGGAAAATGCTCCAGCTTGAGAATCTGGCGCCTGCGTTGCTGTCTCTACAGAATTGTAGTTCTGGAGAAGCGTCCTCAGCGGCGGACCAGCCCAAGTTCCCCTGGAAGAGAGGGCGCCGGGGAGAGGTGTATGAGAGCCCCGTCGTGGCTGGCACCCTGGACGCACCCCGACGAAGGCGCTGTCTGCGTAGTCGGGTTGTTTTGGGAATGCGTTAGCCCCAATCGGGGCTTGGTAAATTCCGTCTTCCAAGGCTACAATAAGCGCGATTGGAGACCGATAGCAAACAAGTACCGCGAGGGAAAGATGAAAAGGACTTTGAAAAGAGAGTCAAAGAGTGCTTGAAATTGTCGGGAGGGAAGTGGATGGGGGCCGGCGATGCGCCCCGGTCGGATGTGGAACGGTTACGGCCGGTCCGCCGATCGGCTCGGGGCGTGGACCGATGCGGATCGCGGTGGCGGCCAAAGCCCGGGCCTTTGAAACGCCCGTGGAGACGCCGTCGTCGCGATCGTGGACTGCAGCGCGCGCCGTCACGGCGTGCCCCGGCACATGCGCGCTCCGGGCATCGGGCCCCCCCCCTGTGGGCTCCCCATTCGACCCCGTCTTGAAACACGGACCAAGGATGTCTGGACATGTTGGTGCGAGTCAACGGGCGAGTAAAAACCCGTAAGGCGCAAGGAATGCTGACTGGCGGATCCCCTCAGAGGGTTTTGCACCGTCCGACCGACCTTGATCTTCTGAGAAGGGTCTCGAGTAGAGAGCATGCCTGTCGGGACCCGAAAGATGGTGAAACTAATGCCTGAAGCGGGGCGAAGCCAGATGAAACTCTGGTGGAGGCCCGCCAGCGATACTGACGTGCCCAATCGTTCGTCTGGACTTGGGTTTATAGGGGCGAAAGACTAATCGAACCGTCTAGTAAGCTGGTTCCACTCCGAAGGTTCCCTCAGGATAGCTGTGGAGCTCGGATGCGAGTTCCTATCGGGGTTAAAGCCAATGATTAAGAGGCGGATCGGGGGCGCCAACGCCCTCGACCCTACCTTCTCAAACTTTAAATAGGTAGGACGGCGCGGCTGCTTCGTTAGACCCGCGCCACGGAATCGAGAGCTCCAAGTGGGACATTTTTGGTAAGCCAAAAGCTGGCGAAGCGGGATGCACCCGGAAGCCGGGTTACGGTGCCCAACTGCGCGCTAACCTAGAACCCACAAAGGGTGTTGGTCGATTAAGACAGCAGGACGGTGGTCTTGGAAGTCGAAATCCGCTAAGGAGTGGTGAAACAACTCACCTGCGGAATCAACTAGCCCCGAAAATGGATGGCGCTGAAGCGCGCGACCTAATACCCGGCCGTCGGGGCAATCGCCAGGCCCCGATGAGTAGGAGGGCGCGGTGCGATCGCTGCAAAACCCAGGGCGCGAGCCCGGGCGAGCGGCCGTTCGCGCAGAACTTGGTGGTAGTTAAGCAAATATTCAAAATGAGAACATTGAAGGCCGAAGAGGGGACAGGTTCCAGTGTGAACGGCAACTTGCACATGGGTTAAGTCGATCCTAAGAGACGGGGGAAGCCCGTCCGACAGCGCGTTCGCAGCGCAGAATGCTTCGAAAGGGAATCTGGGTTAAAATTCCTGAACCGGGACGTGGCGGCTGACGGCATCGTTAGGGCGTCCGGAGACGTCGGCGGGGGCCTCGGGAAGAGTTACATATTCTGTTTAACAGCCCGCCCACCCTGGAAAACTACTTAGTCGGCAGGTAGGGTCCAGCGGCTGGAAGAGCACCGCACGTCGCGTGGTGTCCGGTGCGCCCCCGGCGCCCTTTGGAAAAATCCGGAGGACCGAGTGCCTCACACGCCACGGTCAGTACTCATGACCGCATCAGGTCCCTCCAAGGTGAACAGCCTCTGTTCGATGGAACAATGTAGGCGAAGGGAAAGTGCGGCCAAATGGATCCGTAACCTCGGGAAAAGGATTGGCTCTGAGGGCTGGGCTCGGGGGTCCCAGGTCCGAACCCGTCGGCTGTCGGTGGACTGCTCGAGCTGCTCCCGCGGCGAGAGCGGGTCGTCGCGTGCCGGCCGGGGGACGGACTGGGGAACGGCCCCTTCGGAGGGCCTTCCCCGGGCGTCGAACAGTCGACTCAGAACTGGTACGGACAAGGGGAATCCGACTGTTTAATTAAAACAAATCATTGCGATGGTCCTTGCGGATGCTCACGCAATGTGAATTTCTGCCCAGTGCTCTGAATGTCAAAGTGAAGAAATTCAACCAATCGCGGGTAAACGGCGGGAGTAACTAAGACTCTCTTAAGGTAGCCAAATGCCTCGTCATCGTAATTAGTGGGGGGGGACGCGCATAGAATGGAATAAACGAGATTCCCACTGTCCCCTGTCTACTAGCCAGCGAAACCACAGCCAACGTAACGGGCTTGGGCGGAATCAGTCGGGGAAAGAAGACCCTGTTGAGCTTGACTCTAGTCCGACTTTGTGAAATGACTTGAGGAGTGTAGGTTAAGTGGGAGCTTCGGCGAAGGTGAAATACCACTACTTTTAACGTTTTGTTACTTATTCCGTGAATCGGAGGCGGGGCCATGCCCCTGCTTTTTGGACCCAAGGCCGCTTCGGCGGCCGATCCGGGCGGAAGAACATTGTCAGGTGGGGAGTTTGGCTGGGGCGGCACATCATGTTAAAAGATAACGGGCAGGTGTTCCTAATATGAGCTCAACGAGAACAGAAAATCTCGTGTGGAACAAAAGGGTAAAAGCTCCGTTGATTCTGATTTCCAGTACGGAAAATTACGAACCGTGAAAGCGTGCCCTATCGAATCCTATTAGACCTTCGGAATTATGAAGCTAGAGGTGTCAGAAAAGTTACCACAGGGATAAACTGGCTTGTGGCAGCCACAAGCGTTCATAGCGACGTTGCTTTTTGATCCTTCGATGTCGGCTCTTCCTATCATTAGATGCAGAATTCATCCACCAGTGTTTTGATTGTTTCCACCCACCATTAGGAGGGAACGTGAGCTGGGTTTAGACCGTACGAGAGACAGGTTAGTTTTACCCTACTGATGACAGTGTAAGCAATAGTAAAATCCAACCTAGTACGAGAGGAACCGTTGATTCCGCACAAATGGTCATAACGCGCTTGGTTGAAAAGCCAGTGGCGCGAAGCTACCGTGCCGTTGGATTATGACTGAACAGCCTCTAAGTCAGAATCCGGGCTAGATGCGACGCGTGCGCCCGCCGTCCCGATTGCCGACCTGCAGTAGGGGCCTCTTGGCCCCGGAGGCACGTGCCGTTGGCCAATCCCTCGCGGCGAAAGAGCCGCGCGGGCCGCCTTGAGTTACAATTCCCACCGAGCGGCTGGTAGAAACCTTTGCAGACGACTTAAATACGCGACGGGGGTATTGTTAGTGGCAGAGTGGCCTTGCTGCCACGACCCACTGAAATTCAGCCCCTTGTCGCTACCGAATCGTCCCCACCCGGCCCCTCTAGGGCAACGGCCGTCGAGGAGGCTGGGATGGGATGGGACCAGGGCAGCGCTCCCGGATCTCGGGACTGGATAGTGCCAAGGCTTGAAGAGAAAGACTGTGTGGTCTAGACATCGGGGCAGTGGCCAAAGCCATGCCACCAAAGGGGAAGATCGGCCATGCGCCGATTTTGGTGCAATGCTGCAGGCCCGTCGGGGAAGATCGGAGGCGCAGTTTTGCTTGACGAACACGGGCTGGATCGCTGAAGGGGCTGTCCAGGCCAGGCAGGAAAGATTCGTCGAGGGGATGCGCCGACGAAACAGGGGCTGTTCGGACCACACAAGCAGGACAGGGCTGAAGGAATCGGCAGCGCCGACGAAAATCGGCAAAGTCCGTCGGAATCCGGCAGCCAGGTCTGACGATGAGTCCGGACGAATTATAGTCCCTATGCTTTGACGAAAACGACCTGGGGGCCTAGACACACGCTTGGGCAAAAAGTGGAAAAAATCGGCAGCGCAAAATTTTTGACGAACATGGGCTGGACGCTGGGCTGTCCCGGCCAGGCAGGAAAAATCGTCCCGAGGGACGACTCCGCTGACGAAGCAGGGGCTGATCAGACACAGCGGGCAGGGGTGGAATCGGCATGAATCGGCAGCCGTGCTGGTGAAATGAGACTGGACTGTTTTAAGTCCTAGGCGTGACGGAAAAAAGACCTGGGGGCCTAGGCAGGGGCAGCGATGCCCCAACCAGTGGGAAAAATCGGCCCGCGGAGATCCGCAGCTGGAGGCTGCCCGGGTAAAATCTGGAAAATTCGAACCGCTGAAACCTCCAGCGCAGCTTTGTTTGACCGAACACGGGCTTACGCTGGGGCTTGTCTGAGCGCCAGTCAGGAAAATTGCGTCCCAAGTGGACGCAGCGCTGACGAAACAGGGGCTGTGTCAGACAACAGCAGGCAAATGTTGGAATCGTGCAGCGCTGACGAAAACAAGGGGGCTGTTCAGACACAGCAGGCATTGTTGGAATCGGCCAGCGCCGACCGAAATCGGATTAGTCGGAACAGAATCGGCAGCCGGTGCTGGCGATGAGTCTGGACTGTTTATAGTCCTAGGCGTGACGAAAAAGACTGGGGGCCTAGGCAGCAGCGACCAACTGGGAAAAATCGGCAGCTAGATCCGCAGCAGTGGGGAAAATCGGCAGCGCAGATTTGTTGACGAACACGGGCTGGACGCTGGGCTGTCGAGGCCAGGCAGGAAAATTCGTCAAGGGACGCGCTGACGAAACAGGGGCTGTTCAGACACAGCAGGCAGTGTTGGAATCGGCAGCGCGGACGAACGAGGGGCTGTTCAGACAAATCGGCAACGTCGGAAAAATCGGCAGCGCGGATTTGTGCAGCTGGAGGCCCTATCAGCTGGCTGCCCGCAACGAGTCATTCAATTCTCTGCCCTATCAACATAACTCCCGATGTGTTGTTCGCTATCTTGGAAGAAGAGATCTCTTCCTCCCGCGTCGGCCGGGTGCGATTACCCGCGGCGTCGTTCAAATCACTGCCCTATCGGCCACAACTGCTGATGGGGGGATTAGAGGCCGGCCATGGTGGTGAGGGGAGGCCAAGACCGTGAAAGCAAGAGTTTTCCCGGGGCTCCTCCGGTGGCCGCGCATGCGCGCTGCCGGTTTTCCCGCATCCCGCCAAGAAAACGTCATGCTTTCCACGTGAAATCAATCCAGTAAAATCAGCCATATTTTTGTGAGGCTGCCAGCCGAATTTGGGTCATTCCGGGCCGGTTCCTATTTTTGCGTATTTCCTTGATTTTTAATGGTAGGAAAATAAAAAAAAATACTTCCCGACCTCGAAAAAATCTGGGAAAATTTATAAAGGTGGATTGGATTTTTGCCAACCTATGTGCAAAATTTCAGCTCAAAATACCAAGAAATGAATTTTTTAGAGGGGGGTGACAGCTGGGACCTAGTAGTGTCTGCCCCTGCCAGAGCTGCAATAACACTTATAGCTCTTTAGGGGGGTGCCCCCGACTGGCCATGGGGCGCGCTGGCTGGCGCCCATAGGCCTGCCGCGGGGGATTTGCGAGCTGCTGCTACACACGTGGGGGGCCTCACGGCCCGAAGTAACGCCGCCATCGATGACCCGTTTTCCGGCCGGCGACGACCCGATTCCGACCACCGCCCTATAAAAATCACACCGCGCGCGCGCCCGCCGCGCCCGCGCCCGCGTCTGCGCTTGGCGCTGGGGCGCTGGGGCCTGAGGGCCTGGGGCCCTTGGGGGCCCTTGGGCTCTTGGGCGATTGGGCGCGCGCGCGCGCGGCAATGATTTCCATGCGCGCTGCGCAACGGGGGCTGACGCGGGGACAGCCCCTGCTGGCTGGCTATCTTACCCGCGGGGGGGCTGCCTTCGGGCCTTGCCCCCCTGCGCTCTTGCCTGCCCCCCGCGCGGGAGAGGCTACGCACACTCTGCGGCAGCGATGCCAGCAGTGGGAAAAATCGGCAGCGCGACAGCCCCCGCTGGCTTGCTGTCGTGCCCGCGGGGGGCCTGCCTTCGGGCCCGGGGCAGCGGCAGCGATGCCAGCAGTGGGAAAAATCGGCAGCGCGGACAGCCCCCGCTGGCTTGCTGTCGTGCCCGCGGGGGCTGCCTTCGGTCGGGCCCGGGGCAGCGGCAGCGATGCCAGCAGTGGGAAAAATCGGCAGCGCGGACAGCCCCCGCTGGCTTGCTGTCGTGCCCGCGGGGGGGCTGCCTTCGGGCCCGGGGCAGCGGCAGCGATGCCAGCAGTGGGAAAAATCGGCAGCGCGGACAGCCCCCGCTGGCTTGCTGTCGTGCCCGCGGGGGGGCTGCCTTCGGGCCCGGGGCAGCGGCAGCGATGCCAGCAGTGGGAAAAATCGGCAGCGCGGACAGCCCCCGCTGGCTTGCTGTCGTGCCCGCGGGGGGGCTGCCTTGGGCCCGGGGCAGCGGCAGCGATGCCAGCAGTGGGAAAATCGGCAGCGCGGACAGCCCCCGCTGGCTTGCTGTCGTGCCCGCGGGGGGGCTGCCTTCGGGCCCGGCGCGCTCGTGCGCAGCGGAAGGCTGCAATCGCGCAGCGATGCCAGCAGTGGAAAAATCGGCAGCGCGACAGCCCCCGCTGCTTGCTGTCGTGCCCGCGGGGGGCTGCCTTCGGGCCCGGGGCAGCGGCAGCGATGCCAGCAGTGGGAAAAATCGGCAGCGCGGACAGCCCCCGCTGGCTTGCTGTCGTGCCCGCGGGGGGCTGCCTTCGGGCCCGGGGCAGCGGCAGCGATGCCAGCAGTGGGAAAAATCGGCAGCGCGGACAGCCCCCGCTGGCTTGCTGTCGTGCCCGCGGGGGGCTCCTTCGGGCCCGGGGCAGCGCACGATGCCAGCAGTGGGAAAAATCGCAGCGCGGACAGCCCCCGCTGGCTTGCTGTCGTGCCCGCGGGGGGCTGCCTTCGGGCCCGGGGCAGCGGCAGCGATGCCAGCAGTGGGAAAAATCGGCAGCGCGGACAGCCCCCGCTGGCTTGCTGTCGTGCCCGCGGGGGGCTGCCTTCGGGCCCGGGGCAGCGGCAGCGATGCCAGCAGTGGGAAAATCGGCAGCGCGGACACCCCCGCTGGCTTGGCTGTCTTGCCCGCGGGGGGGCTGCCTTCGGGCCCGGGCCCCTGCGCTCTTGCCTGCCCCCCGCGCGGGAGAGGCTAGGCGCTGCTGGGCCAGCCCGACGTCGCTGGCCGCGCATGCGCGCTGCCGGTTTTCTCGCATCCCGCCAAGAAAACGTCGTGCTTTCCACATGAAACCAATCCAGTAAAATCAGCCATATTTTTGTGAGGCTGCCAGCCGAATTTGGGTCATTCCGGGCCGGTTCCTATTTTTGCGTATTTCCTTGATTTTTAATGGTAGGAAAATAAAAAAAAATACTTCCCGACCTCGAAAAAATCTGGGAAAATTTATAAAGTTGGATTGGATTTTTGCCAACATATGTGCAAAATTTCAGCTCAAAATACCAAGAAATGAATTTTTTAGAGGGGGGTGACAGCTGGGACCTAGTAGTGTCTACCCCTGCCAGAG
Source organism: Populus alba x Populus x berolinensis (assembly GCA_029228515.1). Taxonomy (NCBI): domain Eukaryota; kingdom Viridiplantae; phylum Streptophyta; class Magnoliopsida; order Malpighiales; family Salicaceae; genus Populus; species Populus alba x Populus x berolinensis. Next base: position 1,010 of record JAQIZT010000790.1, on the reverse strand, counting down.
CTGCAATAACACTTATAGCTCTTTAGGGGGGTGCCCCCTGGCTGGCCATGGGGCGCGCTGGCTGGCGCCCATAGGCCTGCCGCGGGGATTTGTGGGCTGCTGCTATGCTCGGACTAACGTGGGGGCCTCATGGCCCGAAGTAACGCCGCCATCGATGACCCGTTTTCCGGCCGCGACGACCCGATTCCGCCCACCGTCCCTGTGACCCGCTCCAAGCCGTTGGGCGCGTTGGGCTGCTTATCCGCGGCTGCGGCGCGCACGCACTCTGATTTGCCAGCGCTCGTGCCAACCAATAGGCAGCCCCAACGCGCCCAACGGCTTGGCGCGACGTCACGATTCCGGCCACCGTCCCTGTGACCCGCTCCAAGCCGTTGGGCGCGTTGGGCTGCTTATCCGCGGCTGCGGCGCGCACGCACTCTGAATTTCCAGCGCTCGTGCCACCCAATAGGCAGCCCCAACGCGCCCAACGGCTTGGCGCGACGTCACGATTCCGGCCACCGTCCCCTGTGACCCGCTCCAAGCCGTTGGGCGCGTTGGGGCTGCTTATCCGCGGCGCGGCGCGCACGACGCACTCAGATTTGCCAGCGCTCGTGCCACCAATAGGCAGCCCCAACGCGCCCAACGGCTTGGCGCGACGTCACGATTCCCGGCCACCGTCCCCGGGACCCCGCTCCAAGCCGTTGGGCGCGTTGGGGCTGCTTATCCGCGGCGTGGGCGTGGGGCCTTAACAAGCCGCCTCGTTCCAAGGTGCTGGCAGCTGACGCGCGCCTCTCAGCTTGCCGCGACGTCCGGTGGCGGTGGCCGGAATCCCTGCCCGTCACCCGCTCCAAGCCGTTGGGCGCGTTGGGGCTGCTTATCCGCGGTCTCCGGGCGTGGGCCTTAACAGGATTCCCCTCGTGCCAAGGTGCTGGCAGCCCCAACGCGCCAACGGCTTGGCGCTACGTAACGGCGACGTCCTGATTCCGGCCACCGCTGTCCGTGACCCGCTCCAAGCCGTTGGGCGCGTTGGG
>JAQIZT010000789.1:0-15986 GCA_029228515.1 Populus alba x Populus x berolinensis | reverse complement strand
TTCCGGGCGGCACTGCGTCAGTACCTGGATGGTGACGTCGTCGGGAATGGCGCCGTCGGTGATGATCTCGCGCACGAAGTCGAAGTCGGTCTGGCTGGCCGACGGGAACCCGACTTCAATCTCCTTGTAGCCCATGGCAACCAGCAGGTCGAACATGCGGCGCTTGCGGGCGGGGCTCATCGGGTCGATCAGTGCCTGGTTGCCGTCGCGCAGATCCACCGCGCACCACAACGGTGCCCGGCTGGTGACGCGGTCCGGCCAGGTGCGGTCGCCGAGTGCGATGGGCTCCACTTCGTCGGCGAAGGGGCGGTATCGGTTGATCCGCATCGACGAGCCGCGCTGCGGATTCCACGCGGGCTGATCGGGCCGGGGTGGGCCCGCGGGCTTTTGGACGGTGCGGGCGGAAGTGTAGGAGTCCGGGTTGGCGGGCTGCGAAAAGTTGGTCACGGTAGTTGCTCCGGGGATGTCAGAAGGGACTTCAGACCGGCGCATCGCGAAACACCCGCGACGGGAAGCCGGTCTGGATCAGACCCCGTCGCGGCGTCCGAGAAGGAGCACCCGCTGCACGCTGTGAACTCTACCGCGCTCAGCGCCCAGGCGAAAACTACGCCCAAGCGAGACCAAAACCGCAGGCTGCAGCGCTCGCCAGCGGGTCAAAAAACAAGATGCGCCGCCACGTATCCTGTTGTGAACTTGAACCACGTCTGTGGGTGGGAAGGCAAGGCAGGAAACAGTGGCGCTCGTCGTACAAAAGTACGGCGGATCTTCGGTGGCCGACGCCGACCGGATCCGCCGTGTCGCGGAACGCATCGTCGAGACCAAGAAACAGGGCAACGACGTCGTCGTCGTGGTCTCGGCGATGGGCGATACCACCGATGACCTGCTGGATCTGGCGCAGCAGGTGTGCCCCGTACCGCCTGCCCGCGAACTGGACATGCTGCTGACCGCCGGGGAGCGGATCTCCAACGCGCTGGTAGCCATGGCGGTCGAATCGCTCGGGGCCCGCGCCCGCTCGTTCACCGGCTCGCAGGCCGGGGTGATCACCACCGGCACGCACGGCAACGCGAAGATCATCGACGTCACGCCGACGCGCTTGCAGTCCGCGCTCGAGCAGGGCGATGTGGTGTTGGTCGCGGGCTTCCAGGGTGTGAGCCAGGACAGCCGGGACGTCACCACACTGGGCCGTGGCGGCTCCGACACCACGGCCGTGGCGCTGGCCGCGGCGCTGAAAGCCGACGTCTGCGAGATCTACACCGACGTGGACGGCATCTTCAGCGCGGACCCGCGCATCGTGCCCAACGCCCGCAAGCTCGACGCCGTGACCTTCGAGGAAATGCTCGAGATGGCCGCGTGCGGCGCCAAGGTGCTGATGCTGCGCTGCGTGGAGTACGCCCGTCGCTACAACCTTCCGGTGCACGTCAGGTCGTCGTACTCGGACAAGCTAGGCACCGTCGTTGTCGGATCGATCAAGGACATATCCATGGAAAGCCCCCTTCTGACCGGCGTCGCCCACGACCGCAGCGAGGCCAAGGTGACGGTCGTCGGTATCCCGGACATCCCCGGGTATGCGGCCCGCGTCTTCCGGGCGGTCGCCGAGGCCGACGTGAACATCGACATGGTGTTGCAGAACGTGTCCAAGGTCGAGGACGGCAAGACCGACATCACGTTCACCTGCTCGCGCGACAGCGGGCCCACCGCGGTGGCCAAGCTGGACGCCCTCAAGGACGAGATCGGCTTCACCCAGTTGCTCTACGACGACCACATCGGCAAGGTGTCGCTGATCGGCGCGGGCATGCGCAGCCATCCCGGCGTCACGGCAACCTTCTGTGAGGCGCTGGCCGAGGTGGGCGTCAACATCGAGCTGATCTCCACCTCCGAGATCCGGATCTCGGTGCTGTGCCGAGACACCGAATTAGATAAGGCGGTCGTGGCGTTGCACGAGGCGTTCGGCCTCGGCGGCGAGGAGGAGGCCACGGTGTATGCGGGGACGGGTCGATAGATATGGGCGCGAATAGCGTGTCGATAGGCGTAGTAGGCGCCACCGGCCAAGTAGGCCAGGTGATGCGCAATCTGCTCGAGGAGCGCGACTTCCCGGCGAGCACGGTGCGGTTCTTCGCGTCCGCCCGCTCGCAGGGTCGCAAACTGCCCTTCCGCGGCCAGGAGATCGAGGTCGAGGACGCCGCGACGGCGGACCCGAGCGGCCTGGACATCGCGCTGTTCTCGGCCGGCAAGACGATGTCGCTGGTGCAGGCGCCGCGGTTCGCGGCCGCCGGAGTGACGGTGATCGATAACTCGTCGGCCTGGCGCAAGGACCCCGAGGTGCCGTTGGTGGTCTCCGAGGTGAACTTCGCGAGGGATGTCGCAACCGGCGCCCGGTCCCTCAAGAAAGGCATCATCGCCAACCCGAACTGCACCACGATGGCCGCGATGCCGGTGCTGATGCCGCTGCACGAGGAAGCTCAGTTGCGGCGTCTGGTGGTGTCGAGCTACCAGGCGGTATCCGGCAGCGGATTGGCCGGTGTCGAAGAGCTGGCGTCGCAGGCACGCGCGGTGATCGACGACGCCGAGCAGCTGGTGCACGACGGTCGTGCGCTGCAGTTCCCGGCGCCGAAGACCTATGTCGCGCCGATCGCCTTCAATGTGCTGCCACTGGCCGGTTCGTTGGTGGACGACGGCTCCGGAGAGACCGACGAGGACCAGAAGCTGCGGCACGAGAGCCGCAAGATTCTCGGCATTCCCGATCTGCTGGTGAGCGGCACCTGCGTGCGGGTTCCGGTGTTCACCGGCCACTCGCTGTCCATCAACGCCGAGTTCGCCCGGCCCCTCTCGCCCGAGCGGGCCCGAGAATTGCTCAGCGCCGCCCCGGGCGTGAAACTTGTCGACGTGCCAACAGCTTTGGATGCCGCGGGCGTCGACGACTCGTTGGTGGGCCGGATTCGCCACGACCCCGGGGTGCCCGACGGGCGCGGCCTGGCGCTGTTCGTCTCGGGGGACAACCTGCGCAAGGGCGCGGCGCTCAACACCATTCAGATCGCCGAGCTGCTGGCCGCGGAACTCTGAGTCGTTGGGGGTGAGTGGCGCGCGTGCCCCGCTGCTCACTGCGCTGTGTTTGATTGCGCCGCAAGTTGTTTCGATCGCGCATGCCGATCCACCGGCGCCTGTCCCGCAGCCGATCGTGCAGCCACTGGCACCAGGCCAGGTGTTGCGAATGGGGCCGACGGCCGGAACCGGCACTCCCACAGGCGATTACGGCATCGGCGCCACCGATCTCTGCGAATTCCTCGAGTTTCCGACCGAGCTGCTGCAGGTCTGCGGAGATAGCTTCGCCGGGCAGGGCGTGGGGTTCGGCGGTTGGTACGCGCCGATCGCGCTTCATGTCGACACGTCGTCCGTCGACGACCCCGCCGGGGTGCGCTACACCGGGGTCACCGGGATCACCAAGCCGCTGCTGGCCGACCCCACGCCTTCGGGGGATTCGCAACTGCCCGCCGGGGTGGTGCAGATCAACCGGCGTAACTACCTAATGGTCACCACGACAAAGGATCTCAAGCCGCAGAACTCTCGGCTGGTGGTGGCCGAAGCGGCGCGCGGAGGATGGCAGACAGTCGCCGGGTCGAAGCGCGACGCCACGTATCAGGGGGGTTCGCAGACCCAGATCAGCGGGTATTACGACCCGATCCCGACCGCCGATTCACCGAGCGGCTGGGTGTACGTCGTGGCCAACAGCTTTACCCGCAGTCAGTCGGCGGTGCTGTATCGGGTTGCGCCGCAAAACTTTACGGACCGGTCGCGATGGCAGGGCTGGGCGGCCGGACCCGGTGGCGGCTGGAACAAGCCGCCGACGCCGCTGTGGCCCGACCAAGTGGGGGAGATGTCCATCCGGCAGATCGACGGCAAAGCGGTGCTGTCCTACTTCAACGCCAGCAACGGCAACATGGAGGTCCGGGTGGCCAACGACCCGACGTCGCTGGGCGAGGCGCCGGTGACCACGCTCGTCCAGCACGACGAGTGGCCCGAGCCGGCGGAGAGCCTGCCGCCGCCGACCGATAACCGGCTCGCCCAACCGTATGGCGGCTACATTTCGCCCGGTTCCACGCTCGACGAGCTGCGAATCTTCGTCAGCCAGTGGGACACTCGTGCGCGGGTCGCCGCGCCCTACCGGGTGATCCAATTCGCGGTGAACCCGTTCAAACCCGAGTAGCTGCTCAGCCGGCCGCCTCGGCGAGACCGGCGGCCAGGTCGGCACCGACGATGCCCCGAGCCCATTGCGCGATTCCGGCCGGATTGAGCTGGGGTTGGATCCCCGCCGTCCCGGCCAGGCCCGGCGTGGCCGCGGCCGCGGGTGCCGCCCCGACGCCGCTCGACGAGGCCGCAGCGATCGGGGTGGTGGTGATGGAAACGACGCCTTGCAGGTTGGTGATGGTGGCGCCACCGGCGCCGACTGTGACGGTAACGGCGGAGTTGCCGACGGCCCCGACAACACTGAGCGCTGAGGCACTACCGGGGACGGTTACCGAGCCGCTGACGACCGTGCCTTCGACGACCTGACCGGCGGCGACTGGGGTGAGCGTGACGGGGCCGGCACCCGCGGACACTGTGGCACCCACGGGGTAGACGGTGCCGTCCGCCGCGACGGCGCCGGAACTGAAATTGAGGATGATGCTGCTGCCGGCGTTGAGGATGATCGAAGATTCGCTGCCGACCCCGGCGCCGGGTCCGGCGGTAACACTGCCGCTGCCGATGTAGGCGACAGAACCGGGCTCCAGGGTCACGGCGCTGCCCGCCGGGGCGGTCACGGTGTCGCCGACGGGGATGTTGGCCGAGGCGAGCTGAGTGGCCTGCGACGAGGCGAGTTGGATCGTGGACTGGGTGCGGCCGCTGGTCGCGTCGGCGGCGGCCCGCGCGGCCGCGTCGGCCTGGTCTGCCTGGCCGTTCGGGTTGGTGGTCTGCGCTGGTTCGTCGAATGGTTCTAGGGTGCTGGCGGTTTGGGCCGCGGCGGCGTAGCCGTACATGGCGCTGGCGTCTTGGATCCACATCGCGGTGTACTGCGCTTCGGTCGCCGCGATCGCCGGGGTGTTCTGCCCGAAGAAGTTCGTCGCGACCAGCACCGTCAGCCGCATCCGGTTCTCCGCGACGACCGGCGGGGGCACCGTCATGCCGAACGCGGCCTCGTAGGCAGCTGCCGCGGCGTACGCCCCGGCGGCGGTCCGTGCGGCCTGCGCGGCGCTGGCTTGCAGCCACGTCACCTGGCGGGTCGCCGCTGCCGCCATCCGCATCGAGGAGGGGCCCAACCATCGGCCGGCCAGGCCCGAGATCTCCGATGAGTAGCCGCCGGCGGCCGACTCCAGCTGGACGGCCACCGCGTCCCAGCCGGCCGCCGCCGCCAACATCGGCCCCGAGCCCGGCCCGGTGTACATCAGTCCCGAGTTGACCTCCGGCGGCAGCAAAGCAAAGTCCATGTCTTATCCCTTTTCTGAGCTAAGAGCGGCGATGTGCTCGGCACACTAACGTGTGTCTAATAGCGCCCGCGTAAATATTCAGTGGCCGAGCGCTGAAACTCGCCCGAAACCGTGGTGCGCCGGAAACGTTGCTGCGATGGGCTTTCGAGACCAAGCCGGACTAGCGACTCAACCGACCTTGCCCAGGCCGGCGGCGAGGTCGGCTTCCCGCTCGGCCCGGCCAGGCGGCGGCCTCGGGTGCGGCAGCCGGCACCCCCGATGCGCACGGGGCAGCGGGAAGGACCACGACTGCGCCGTTTGGCCTGGTGATCGCGGGTTTTCAGCTCACAGCTGCTACATAAGTAGCGCATAGCCAGAACCACTGTTACCCCCCGCACCATTTGTCTCATGAGTGAAACATCTGAAACCCCCACTGTGCGGTCCTCGACCGCAACCGCCCCGGCGCCGGCAGAGCCGGTCGTCGTCCACCGGACCCCCAGGGTCTTCCAGGCGGCCGCCTATGTCGCCATCGTTGCCGGAACCGTGTTCGTCCTTGCCGTCATCTTCTTCACCGGCTTCATGCTCGGTAAGTCGACCGGGCACCACGGCCACGGCCACCACCACAAGCACCACGCGATGGTGCATCCGCACCGCTTCGGCGGGCCGGGTGGCCCGGGCGGTCCGGGGTGGCCCGGCGCGAACCAGCAGCCGGGTGGACCCGCGGCCGTGCCGCCGGGTGCTCCGGGGCCCAGCCAGGTTCCGTCGTCCGTCGCTCCGTCTCGCACGCCGTAGTCGAGACATCTCAATCCTGCGGATGCTCACGGGGTAACAGGAGGACTCCGGGGGGCCACTAATTTCACACGCAGTAGCCCGGCGCTCACCCCCGAGCGCCGGGCTACCAGTGGTTTCGGCGTTACCCGCTCCTTGATCGCATTCGGGTTAATTCACAGCAACTTTGTCGCCGGATTCTGTTGCAGCAGTTGCATTCAGGGGCAGTATTCAAGGCATGAGTGAAACACCTGAACGAGGCATACAGCCGGCGGCCGTCGACACGGCTCCGCCCCCACCGCCGCATCTGGTCAAGCCACCCAAGGTCTATACGGCCGCCGCGTGGGTCGTGATCGTTGCGGGGATCGTCTTCATCTTGTCGGTCGTCTTCTTCTCCGGCGCCATGATCTTCGGATATCACAACCACCACTGCGGCCATCACCACGGCCAGATGTGGAAGCCCGGCGGCCCGGGCGGCCCGGGACCGTGGCAATACGGCGGACCGGGTGGCCCCGCGATGATGCCGCCCTACCAGTACGGTCCGCCTCCGGGCTACGGTCCCGGTGGTCCCGGTGGCCCCGGTGGTCCCGGCGCCGGCCCGAGTGGTCCGGCCGGACCCGCTCCGGCGACCAGTGCCCCCGCTCCCGCACCGCGTCCCTAGCACCGATACGGCGAACGGCCCGGCGTCCCATCGAGGGGTGCCGGGCTGTTTCATGCACTCAAAGCGCTTGCCACCGATTCGGGTTCACACTGGGTGGGTACACGTCGCACGGCCCTCGGATTCAGTCCAGTTAGCGAGGAGATGGCGAGATGACGGAGCGCTTCACCACGACCGATGCGGGCATTGCCGCGCCCAGTGACGACCAGTCGTTGACGGTCGGCCCCGACGGTCCGATCCTGCTGCAGGATCACTACTTGATCGAGCAGATGGCGCAGTTCAATCGGGAACGCATCCCGGAGCGTCAACCGCACGCCAAGGGTGGCGGCGCCTTCGGTCATTTCGAGGTGACCAACGACGTCAGCCAGTACACCAGGGCCGCGGTGTTCCAGCCCGGCACCAAAACCGAGATGCTGGCCAGGTTTTCGACCGTGGCCGGCGAACGCGGCAGCCCAGACACCTGGCGGGACCCACGCGGATTCGCGCTGAAGTTCTACACGTCCGAGGGCAACTTCGACATGGTTGGCAACAACACCCCCGTGTTCTTCATGCGCGACCCGCTCAAGTTCCAACACTTCATCCGGTCGCAGAAACGCTTGCAGGCCAGCAACGTTCGCGACCACAACATGCAGTGGGACTTCTGGAGTCTGTCGCCGGAATCCGCGCACCAGGTGACCTGGCTGATGGGCGACCGCGGAATCCCCAAGACCTGGCGGAATATGAACGGCTACAGCAGCCACACCTACAGCTGGATCAACGCCGGCGGTGAAATCTTCTGGGTGAAGTATCACTTCATCACCGATCAGGGCGTCGAGTTCCTGACCCAGGAGGACGCCGACCAATTGGCCGGTGCGGACGGCGATTACCACCAGCGGGACCTCTACGAGTCGATCGAGAGTGGCAACTTCCCGAGCTGGACGCTGAAGATGCAGATCATGCCGTACGAGGATGCCAAGACCTACCGGTTCAACCCGTTCGACCTCACCAAGGTGTGGCCGCACGGCGACTACCCGCTGATCGACGTCGGCAAGATGACGTTGAACCGCAACGTCACGGACTACCACACCGAGATCGAGCAGGCCGCGTTCGAGCCGAATAACACCGTGCCCGGCACCGGTCTCAGCCCGGACAAGATGCTGCAGGCTCGTGGCTTCTCCTACTCCGACGCGCATCGCGCCCGGTTGGGGGCCAACTACCGGCAGATTCCGGTCAACGAACCGAAGGTGGAGGTCAACAGCTACTCCAAAGACGGCGCGATGCGGATGAAGAATGCGTCGGATCCGGTGTATGCGCCCAACTCCTACGGCGGCCCGCACGCGGACCCGCAGCGCGCCGCGGAGATCCGTTGGCATGCCGACGGAGACATGGTCCGGGCGGCCTACACGCTGCACGCCGAGGACGACGACTTCGGGCAGGCCGGCACGATGGTGCGTGAGGTTCTCGATGACGAGGCCCGAGACCGATTGGCCCACAACATCATTGGGCACGTATCCAAGGGCGTCAAAGAACCGGTGCTGTCCCGGGTCTTCGAGTACTGGCGCAACGTCGACCCCGATCTCGGTAAGAAGGTCGAGGAGGGAATTCGGTCTCAATAGTTTTGGCGTCGCACGTCGAGTTGTTGGGTGAATCTGGTCGCCCTGGCATGATCGAGATTCATGATGCGGATCTCCGCTATGGCGGTAAGCGTCGGTCTGGGCTTGGGGGCGGTTTCGGGCGTGCCCATCGCGGCGGCCCGTCCATCCGATCCCGGGGTGGTCTCGTATGCGGTCCTCGGCAAGGGATCGGTCGGCAATATCGTCGGCGGGCCGATGGGGTGGGAAGCGGTGTTCACCGCACCGGTGCAGGGCTTCTTCGTCGACTTGGCCGACTGCAACAACTGGGCCGACATCGGGCTGCCCGATGTGTACAACGATCCCGACCTGGCGTCCTTCAACGGGGCCACGTCGCAGACCTCGGCCAACGATCAGACGCATCTGGTCAAGCAGGCCGTCGGCGTATTCGCCACCAACGACGCCGCGGACCGGGCATTCCACCGACTGGTGGACCGAACCGGGGGTTGCTCCGGCCAGACCACCACGATGCACCTGGATAACGGGCAGACGCAGGTGTGGTCATTTGCCGGCGTACCGGCCACCGCGACCGACGCCAACTGGACCAAGCAAGAAGCGGGCACCGATCGCCGCTGCTTCAATCAAACCCGGCTGCGCGAAAACGTGTTGCTGCAGGCGAAGGTTTGCCAGTCTGGCAACGCGGGACCCGCGGTCAACGTGCTGGCCGGGGCGATGCAAAACGCACTCGGGCAATAATCGGTCAATTTGGGTATGTGTGTAAGCCGTGCGGCGCGAATCTGCGGGACCGGGAATATGTCGGGGCGATCTGGAAGATGAAGAGACGGCGGCTATCGTTCGGATAGCTGCCCAACGTGGCGCTCGGCCCGGTGATGTTCCGGTGGGGTCGGGCCCGGAGGGATCGTGATATGACGCTCGCCGCTCTCACCGCCGCGGCCTCGCAGCTAGATGCCGCCCGCCCGGCCGACGCCGAGTTGGCCAGTTCCGAGGAAGCCGCCCAGTACATCGCCGATGGCTGCTTGATCGACGGCCCGCTGGGGCGGGTCGGTCTGGAGATGGAGGCGCATTGCGTCGACCCGGTCGATCCCTACCGACGGCCGGGCTGGGACGAAATCACCGAGGTCATCGACCAGCTACCGCCACTGCCCGCGGGCAGTGCGGTGACCGTGGAGCCGGGTGGCGCGGTTGAGCTGTCCGGCCCGCCGGGGGACGGCGTCGTCGCCGCCATCGAAGCGATGAAAAACGACCAGGCCGTGCTGCGCAAAGCGTTCGCCAATGCCGGGCTGGGCCTGGTCTTTCTGGGCGCTGACCCGCTGCGGGCGCCCAAGCGCGTCAATCCGGGCGCGCGCTATCGCGCGATGGAGGAGTTCTTCGCCGCCAGCAACTCCGCCGAGGCGGGTGCCGCGATGATGACGTCGACCGCCTCGGTTCAGGTCAACCTGGACGCCGGGCCGCAGGCAGGCTGGGCGGCGCGGGTCCGGCTGGCGCACGCGCTGGGCCCCACGATGATCGCGATCGCCGCCAACTCCCCGATGCTGGGCGGCGACTTCTCCGGGTGGGTGTCCACGCGGCAGTGGGTGTGGGGCCAGATGGACTCCGCGCGCTGCGGGCCCATCCTGGGCGCCAGCGGTGACGACCCCGGCACCGACTGGGCGCGCTACGCGCTGAAGGCGCCGGTGATGATGGTGCACAACCCGGAGGTCCCGAACTTTAGAGCGCTCACCCACTACATGTCCTTCGCCGATTGGGCGGACGGCTCGGCGCGGCTCTGCGACCGCCGGCCCACCCTCGCCGATCTCGACTATCACCTGACCACGCTGTTCCCGCCGGTGCGTCCCAGACAATGGCTGGAAATCCGCTACCTCGACAGCGCACCGGACGCCTACTGGCCCGCGATCGCATTCACGCTGGCCGCGCTGCTCGACGACCCGGTCGCGGCCGACGCCGCCGCCGCGGCGGTCGAACCGGTGGCCACCGCGTGGGACAACGCGGCCCGGCTCGGCCTCAGTGACCGGCGTTTGCACGAGGCCGCCATCTCCTGTGTGGCGATCGCGGCCGCGAAGGCGCCGCCCGAGCTCACCGACGCGATGGAACGGCTGATCCGCGCCGTCGAGCGGGGCCGATGTCCCGGCGATGACTTCTCCGACCAGGTGATCGACCAAGGCATCGCGGCCACCGTGTCGCAGTTGGCGCAAGGGGGCTTGTGACTTTCCCCGATGATTCCGAGCCGTTCTCCACAAGCGGGAGGTACCCCCAGCGCCCGGCTACGCCGCGCTTGCGATCGTCATGCCGGGAACGGATCGCCGACGATCTGGAGCGGGCGCGCACGCGCACGCTGCGGCTCGTCGATTTCGACGACGCCGAACTGCGTCGCCAGTACGACCCGTTGATGAGCCCGCTGGTGTGGGACCTCGCGCACATCGGTCAGCAGGAGGAACTGTGGCTGCTGCGCGGTGGTGACCCGAGTCGCCCGGGGATGCTGGATCCTTCGGTCGAAGGTCTCTACGACGCCTTCGAACACTCCCGCGCCAGTCGCGCCGATTTGCCGCTTCTTTCCCCGGACCAAGCCCGATCTTATTGCCGCACAGTGCGTTCCGCTGCCCTGGATGCGCTGGACGCATTGCCCGACGACCCCGCCGGAGAGCGTGCGGCCTTCGTCTACGCGATGGTGGTCAGCCACGAAAACCAGCACGACGAAACGATGCTGCAGGCGTTGAACCTGCGCCCCGGTGCCGCGCTGCTGCGCGACCCCGCCACCTTGCCCGCGGGCCGGGCGGGCCTGGCCGGGACGTCGGTGCTGGTGCCCGGTGGCCCCTTCGTACTGGGCGTCGACGCCACCACCGACCCGTTCTCGTTGGACAACGAGCGCCCCTCCCACATCGTCGATTTGCCGCCGTTCCGCATCGGCCGGGTCCCGGTCACCAACGGCGAATGGCAACAGTTCATCGCCGACGGCGGCTACCGCGAACGGCGGTGGTGGTCCGAGCGCGGCTGGGAGCACCGCTGCGGCGCGGGGCTTAGCGCGCCGCAATTCTGGGGGTCCGACGGGCGCACCCGCACCCGCTTCGGCTACGTCGAAGAGATTCCGGCCGACGAGCCGGTGCAGCACGTCACCTACTTCGAGGCCGAGGCGTACGCGGCCTGGGCGGGCGCGCGGCTGCCCACCGAAATGGAATGGGAGAAGGCCTGCGCGTGGGACCCCGTCACCGAGTCCCGGCGCCGCTATCCCTGGGGAGCGCAGGACCCGTCGCCGGAGTTCGCCAACCTGGGCGGTACCGCACTGCGGCCGGCACCGGTCGGTGCCTATCCATCCGGGGCGTCGGCCTATGGCGTCGAGCAGATGCTGGGCGACGTCTGGGAGTGGACCAGTTCACCGTTGCGGCCGTGGCCCGGTTTCGTCCCGATGATCTACGACCGCTACTCGGAGCCGTTCTTCGACGGCGACTACCGGATTCTGCGCGGCGGATCGTGGGCCGTCGAATCCGCGATCCTGCGGCCCAGTTTCCGCAACTGGGACCACCCGATCCGTCGTCAGATCTTCTCCGGAGTACGGCTGGCCTGGGATGTCCCCGACGCGGGGGACTGCGGCTGATGTGCCGTCACCTCGGCTGGCTCGGCGCCGACGTCAGCGTCTCCTCGCTGATCCTCGATCCGCCGTTCGGCCTGCGCGTGCAGTCGTATTCCCCGCGCCGCCAAAAGCACGGCCTGATGAACGCCGACGGGTGGGGCGTCGGGTTTTTCGATCGTTCGTCTGGAGGCCTTCCAGAAGGCGGGGTACCGCGGCGCTGGCGCAGCACCGCGCCGCTGTGGGGCGACACGTCGTTGGAATCGGTCGCGCCCGCGCTGCGCAGCGGCTGCGTGGTGGCCGCGGTGCGCTCGGCGACCGTCGGCATGCCGCTCGATGTCAGCGCGACGGCGCCGTTCACCGACGGACAGTGGCTGCTGTCGCACAACGGCGTCGTCGATCGCAGCGTCCTGCCCATGACCGCGACGGCCGAATCCGTTTGCGACAGTGCGATGTTGGCGGCCACCATATTCTCGCTGGGGCTCGATGTGCTCGGCGCGACCATCGCGCAGATCGGCACCCTGGACCCCAACGCCCGGCTTAACATCTTGGCCGCCAACGGTTCTCGAATGCTGGCCACCGCCTGGGGGGACACCCTGGCCATCCTGCGCCGCGACGACGGTGTGGTGCTGGCCAGCGAGCCCTACAACGACGACTCCGAATGGGAGGACGTACCCGACCACCACCTTGTCGAAGTGAGCACTAAAGGCGTAACGATGACCCCGCTGGACGAGCCGAAAGGATTTTGATGACACTGACGTTGTCCAACCATCTCGCCGCCGACTCGGCGTACCACGCATTGCGCCGCGACGCATTCGACGGTCTGCAGCGCACGCCGAAGTCCTTGCCGCCCAAGTGGTTTTACGATTCGGTGGGCAGTGAGCTTTTCGATCAGATCACCCGCTTGCCGGAGTATTACCCGACGCGGGCCGAGGCGGAGATCCTGCGCGGCCGGGCCGCCGAAATCGCCTCGGCCAGCGCGGCCGACACCCTGGTCGAACTCGGCAGTGGCACCTCGGAGAAGACTCGTCTGCTGCTGGACGCGCTGCACGGCCGCGGATCGCTGCGCCGTTACGTACCGTTCGACGTTGACTCGACGATCTTGTCGACCGCGGCGGCCGCCATCCAGCAAGAGTATGCGGGCGTCGAAATCAAAGCTGTCTGCGGCGATTTCGAGGAGCACCTCGGCGAGATTCCCAGCGGCGGCCGGCGCCTGTTCGTGTTTCTCGGGTCGACGATCGGCAACCTCACGCCCGGCCCGCGCGCCGAATTCCTCAAGTCCCTCGCCGACGTGATGCAACCCGACGACACCCTGCTGCTGGGCACTGACCTGGTCAAGGACACCGGTCGGTTGTTGCGCGCCTACGACGACTCAGCCGGAGTGACGGCCCGGTTCAACCGCAATGTGCTCGCGGTCGTCAACCGGGAACTCGACGCCGATTTCGATGTCGACGCCTTCCGGCACGTGGCGCGCTGGAACGCCGACGAGGAACGCATCGAGATGTGGTTGCGAACCGACCGGGCGCAGACGGTCAAGGTCGGTGCTCTCGACCTGACCGTCGAGTTCGCTGCCGGCGAGGAGCTGCTCACCGAGGTGTCGAGCAAGTTCCACCCGGGTGGAGTGAGCGCCGAATTGGCTGGCGCGGGACTGCGTCGTGTTCGGTGGTGGACCGATGCCGCAGGCGATTTCGGGTTGTCGTTAGCAGTCAAGTGAGCGATGGCGGGTCGCTGGCCGACCGATGGCGGGAGGCCCGCCCACCCGTAGCCGGTTTACACCTGGACAGCGCCGCCTGTTCGCGCCAGAGTTACGCGGCCATCGACGCCGCCGCGCAGCATGCCCGCCACGAGGCGGAGGTCGGCGGATATGTGGCCGCGCAGGCCGCGGCGCCGACGCTCGACGCCGGGCGAGCCGCGTTCGCCGCGCTAGCCGGGATGACCGACGCCGAGGTCGTCTACACCACGGGATCGCTGCACGCGCTGGATCTGCTGCTGGGCAGCTGGCCCGCCGACCGCCGGAGGTTGGCCTGCCTGCCCGGCGAATACGGACCCAACCTCGCCGTGATGGCGGCCCACGGATTCGACCGGCAGTTGTTGCCGGCCCTCGAGGATGGCCGGCTGGCGCTCGACGACGCGGCCTACGCCCTGGAGGAAGACCCGCCCGATTTCGTCCACCTGACCCCGGTGGCCAGCCATAGCGGTGTCGTGCAACCGATTTCGATGATCGCGAAACTGTGCCGAGAGTTGGGACTGCCGCTGGTGATCGACGCCGCCCAGGCGCTGGCCCAGGTCGACTGCGCGGTCGGCGCCGACGCCACCTACTCCTCGTCGCGCAAATGGATCGCCGGTCCGCGTGGGGTGGGCTTCCTGGCGGTGCAGCCCGACCTGATGCAGCGGCTCCATCCCCGACTGTCCGCACCGGAGTGGTCCGGGTCGTTCTCGGTGGCCCAGCAGCTCGAGTTCGGCGAAGCCAATGTCGCTGCGCGCGTCGGAGTTTCGGTGGCGCTGGGCGAGCATCTGGCGTTCGGGCCCGACGCGGTGCGTGCGCGCCTGGCCGAACTCGGCAGCATCAGCCGGACGACGCTGGCAGACGTGCCGGGGTGGGTGGTGATCGAAGAGGTCGAAGAGCCAAGTGCCATCACCACGTTGGCGCCGGTCGACGGCGTCGACCCGCAGGTGGTACGGGAATGGCTGCTCGCCGAGCGGCGAATCCTGACCACCTACGCCGGCGTGCAGCGGGCGCCACTCGAGATGACCGCGCCGCGGCTGCGGATCTCGCCGCACGCGGACACCACCGCCGACGATCTGGAAATCTTCGCCGAAGCGCTGATCGCCGCGACGGCCGCAACGGCCACCTGACGGACGCCGCGATGTCCACCCTGACCTGGATCGGCGTACCCGGTAACGAAAGCGATTGGACCGCACTGGGATTCGTTGTCGAGGATGACGCGATCCGCATCGGGCGGGTGGCCTGTGTGCTGACCGGCGAGCGGGGCTGGGGGTTCGACGAAATCTGCGCGCGGCCCGATGCCCTCGGGGTACCGACGACGGTCCACCCACCGGTGACCGGCGCGGTGCACCCCTGCGGTGTCACCCATGTGGACCACATCGTCTACACGGTGCGCGAATTGGACACTGCCATCACCGCTCTCACTGCGGTGCTGGGCGCACCGCCGCGTCGACGGTTTCACCCGCGGGGTGCCCAAGGACCCGAGATGGCGTTCTACCGCGTCGGGGACGGCTTCATCGAGGTGGTCGCCGCAGGCACCGAGCCGGCACTGATCGGGCTCGCGCTATGGTCTCCGGACCCCGACGCCACCGTCACGGCTATCCGTGCTGCCGGCGGTCCGATCGGTGATCCGAAACCCGCGGTGCAGGGTGGGCGGATCGCCAGCGTATGGCAGGGCCACCTGGACTGGGGCCTGGCCATTATGGGGCCGTGAGCTGGATCAGTCTGCCTTGTGCGCCGTCAGTAGATAAGCGGGAAGCTTCATCCGTCCCTTGTCGTCGCGGTCGTGCGGCGGGAACCGAAACGGCGCGTCGGGCAGGTCGGGGATATTCGCGTGGATGTAGGCGGGCCGAATCTCGTCGATCGCCCAGTACTTGCTCACCGCGGCGCGTAACTCGTCCTCGTCCACCTCGTTGGGCTTGGAGTCCATCTCGGCGGGGAAGGCACCCTTGGCGAACACCAGCACGTAATAGTTGGCGCCCGGGGCGGCCGCGCGGTGCACCGAGCGTAGGTAGTCGTCGCGGCTCTCGACCGGCAGCGAGTGAAACAGCGTGCTGTCGGCGATCGTCGCGAACCGGCCCTCAGAACCGGGCGGGTAGCCGGTGAACGAGGTGATGTCGGCCTGGACGAAGCTGGCGGTGCTCAAGCCCCGTTCCTCGGCGGTCTTGGTGGCCGCCGCGACAGCAGTAGGCGTGAGGTCGATGCCCACCACCGTGTAGCCCTGGGCGGCCAACGTCAACGACAGCTCGGCGACGCCGCAACC
>JAQIZT010000788.1:10000-15989 GCA_029228515.1 Populus alba x Populus x berolinensis | reverse complement strand
GGCAGAGTGGCCTTGCTGCCACGATCCACTGAGATTCAGCCCCATGTCGCTCCGATTCGTCCCCCCGGCCCCTCTAGGGGCACGGCGTCGAGGAGGCTGGGATGGGATGGGACCGGGCAGCGCTCCCGGGATCTCGGGACTGGATAGTCCAAGGCTTGAAGAGAAAGACTGTTGGTCTAGACATCGGGCAGTGGCAGCCATGCCACCAAAGGGGAAGATCGGCAGCGCAGATTTGTGCAAGCTGCAGGCCCGTCGGGGAAGATCGGAGGCGCAGATTGCTTGACGAACACGGGCTGGACGCTGGGCTGTCCAGGCCAGCAGGAAAATTCGTCGAGGGATGCGCCGACGAAACAGGGGCTGTTAGACACAGCAAAGGCATGCTGGATATCGGCAGCGCCGACGAAATCGGCAAAGTCGTCGGAAATCGGCAGCGCAAATTTTTTGACGAACATGGGCTGGACGCTGGGCTGTCCAGGCAGGCAGGAAAATCGTCGAGGGGATGCGCTGACGAAGCAGGGGCTGTTCAGACACAGCGGGCAGGGGTGGAATCGGCAGCGCCGACGAAATCGGCAGAATCGGCAGCCGGTGCTGGCGATGAGTCTGGACTGTTTATAGTCCTAGGCGTGACGAAAAAGACTGGGGCCTAGGCAGGGGCAGCGATGCCAACAGTGGGAAAAATCGGCAGCGCGGAGATCCGCAGCTGGAGGCCCGTCGGGGAAAATCGGCAGCGCAGATTTGTTGACGAACACGGGCTGGACGCTGGGCTGTCTAGGCCAGGCAGGAAAATTCGTCAAGGGGACGCGCTGACGAAACAGGGGCTGTTCAGACACAGCAGGCAGTGTTGGAATCGGCAGCGCCGACGAAATCGGAGAAGTCGGCAGAATCGGCAGCCGGTGCTGGCGATGAGTCCGGACGATTTATAGTCCCAGGCTTGACGGAAACGACTGGGGGCCTAGACACACACTGGGGCAGTGGCAGCTATGCCAACAGTGGGAAAAATCGGCAGCGCAGATTTTTTGACGAACATGGGCTGGACGCTGGGCTGTCCAGGCCAGGCAGGAAAAATCGTCAAGGGGATGCGCTGACGAAGCAGGGGCTGTTCAGACACAGCGGGCAGTGTTGGAATCGGCAGCGCCGACGAAATGGGAGAAGTCGGCAGAATCGGCAGCCGGTGCTGGCGATGAGTCTGGACTGTTTATAGTCCTAGGCGTGACGAAAAAGACTGGGGGCCTAGGCAGCGGCAGCGATGCCAACAGTGGGAAAAATCGGCAGCGCGGAGATCCGCAGCTGGAGGCCGTCGGGGAAAATCGGCAGCGCAGATTTGTTGACGAACACGGGCTGGACGCTGGGCTGTCGAGGCCAGGCAGGAAAATTCGTCAAGGGGACGCGCTGACGAAACAGGGGCTGTTCAGACACAGCAGGCAGTGTTGGAATCGGCAGCGCGGACGAACGAGGGGCTGTTCAGACAAATCGGCAACGTCGGAAAAATCGGCAGCGCGGATTTGTGCAGCTGGAGGCCCTATCAGCTGGCTGCCCGCAACGAGTCATTCAATTCTCTGCCCTATCAACATAACTCCCGATGTGTTGTTCGCTATCTTGGAAGAAGAGATCTCTTCCTCCCCGCGTCGGCGGGTGCGATTACCCGGCGGCGTCGTTCAAATCACTGCCCTATCGGCCACAACTGCTGATGGGGGGGATTAGAGGCCGGCCATGGTGGTGAGGGGAGGCCAAGACCGTGAAAGCAAGAGTTTTCCCGGGGCTCCTCCGGTGGCCGCGGCATGCGCGCTGCCGGTTTTCCCGCATCCCGCCAAGAAAACGTCATGCTTTCCACGTGAAATCAATCCAGTAAAATCAGCCATATTTTTGTGAGGCTGCCAGCCGAATTTGGGTCATTCCGGGCCGGTTCCTATTTTTGCGTATTTCCTTGATTTTTAATGGTAGGAAAATAAAAAAAAATACTTCCCGACCTCGAAAAAATCTGGGAAAATTTATAAAGGTGGATTGGATTTTTGCCAACCTATGTGCAAAATTTCAGCTCAAAATACCAAGAAATGAATTTTTTAGAGGGGGGGTGACAGCTGGGACCTAGTAGTGTCTGCCCCTGCCAGAGCTGCAATAACACTTATAGCTCTTTAGGGGGGTGCCCCCCGACTGGCCATGGGGCGCGCTGGCTGGCGCCCATAGGCCTGCCGCGGGGGATTGCGAGCTGCTGCTACACACGTGGGGGGCCTCACGGCCCGAAGTAACGCCGCCATCGATGACCCGTTTTCCGGCCGGCGACGACCCGATTCCGACCACCGCCCTATAAAAATCACACGCGCGCGCGCGCTCCCGCCCGCGCCGCGCCCGCGTCTGCGCTTGGCGCTGGGGCGCTGGGGCCTGAGGGCTGGGGCCCTTGGGGGCCCTTGGGCTCTTGGGCGATTGGGCGCGCGCGCGCGCGGCAATGATTTCCATGCCGCGCTGCGCAACGGGGGCTGACGCGGGGACAGCCCCTGCTGGCTGGCTATCTTACCGCGGGGGGGCTGCCTTCGGGCCTTGCCCCCTGCGCTCTTGCCTGCCCCCCGCGCGGGAGAGGCTACGCACACTCTGCGGCAGCGATGCCAGCAGTGGGAAAAATCGGCAGCGCGGACAGCCCCCGCTGGCTTGCTGTCGTGCCCGCGGGGGGCTGCCTTCGGGCCGGGGCAGCGGCAGCGATGCCAGCAGTGGGAAAAATCGGCAGCGCGGACAGCCCCGCTGGCTTGCTGTCTGCCCGCGGGGGGGCTGCCTTCGGGCCCGGGGCAGCGGCAGCGATGCCAGCAGTGGGAAAAATCGGCAGCGCGGACAGCCCCGCTGGCTTGCTGTCGTGCCCGCGGGGGGGCTGCCTTCGGGCCCGGGGCAGCGGCAGCGATGCCAGCAGTGGGAAAAATCGGCAGCGCGGACAGCCCCCGCTGGCTTGCTGTCTTGCCCGCGGGGGGGCTGCCTTCGGGCCCGGGGCAGCGGCAGCGATGCCAGCAGTGGGAAAATTCGGCAGCGCGGACAGCCCCGCTGGCTTGCTGTCGTGCCCGCGGGGGGGCTGCCTTCGGGCCCGGGGCAGCGGCAGCGATGCCAGCAGTGGGAAAAATCGGCAGCGCGGACAGCCCCGCTGGCTTGCTGTCGTGCCCGCGGGGGGGCTGCCTTCGGGCCCGGGGCAGCGGCAGCGATGCCAGCAGTGGGAAAAATCGGCAGCGCGGACAGCCCCCGCTGGCTTGCTGTCTTGCCCGCGGGGGGGCTGCCTTCGGGCCCGGGGCAGCGGCAGCGATGCCAGCAGTGGGAAAAATCGGCAGCGCGGACAGCCCGCTGGCTTGCTGTCTTGCCCGCGGGGGGGTGCCTTCGGGCCCGGGGCAGCGGCAGCGATGCCAGCAGTGGGAAAAATCGGCAGCGCGGACAGCCCCCGCTGGCTTGCTGTCTTGCCCGCGGGGGGGCTGCCTTCGGGCCCGGGGCAGCGGCAGCGATGCCAGCAGTGGGAAAAATCGGCAGCGCGGACAGCCCCCGCTGGCTTGCTGTCGTGCCGCGGGGGGGCTGCCTTCGGGCCGGGGCAGCGGCAGCGATGCCAGCAGTGGGAAAAATCGGCAGCGCGGACAGCCCCGCTGGCTTGCTGTCGTGCCCGCGGGGGGGCTGCCTTCGGGCCCGGGGCAGCGGCAGCGATGCCAGCAGTGGGAAAAATCGGCAGCGCGGACAGCCCCCGCTGGCTTGCTGTCGTGCCCGCGGGGGGGCTGCCTTCGGGCCCGGGGCAGCGGCAGCGATGCCAGCAGTGGGAAAAATCGGCAGCGCGGACAGCCCCCGCTGGCTTGCTGTCGTGCCCGCGGGGGGGCTGCCTTCGGGCCCGGGGCTAGCGGCAGCGGATGCCAGCAGTGGGAAATATCAGGCAGAGGCGGACAGCCCCCGCTGGCTTGCTGTCTTGCCCGCGGGGGGGCTGCCTTCGGGCCCGGGGCAGCGGCAGCGATGACAGCAGTGGGAAAAATCGGCAGAGCGGACAGCCCCCGCTGGCTTGCTGTCTTGCCCGCGGGGGGGGCTGCCTTCGGTCCCGGGGCAGCGGCAGCGATGCCAGCAGTGGGAAAAATCGGCATGCGCGGACACCACCCGCTGGCGTGCTGTCTTGCGCGCGGAGGGGCTGCCTTCGGGCCCGGGGCAGCGGGCGCGATGCCAGCAGTGGGAAAAATCGGCAGCGCGGACCGCCCCGCTGTGCTTTGCTGTCTTGCCCGCGGGGGGGCTGCATTCGGGCCCGGGGCAGCGGCTAGCGATGACAGCAGTGGGAAATATCGGCAGCGCGGACAGCCCCCGCTGGCTTGCAGTCGTGCCCGCGGGGGGGCTGCCTTCGGGCCAGGTGGCAGCGGCAAGCGGGGGGATGCCAGCTAGTGGGAAAAAATCGGCAGCGCGGACAAGCCCCCGCTGGCTTGCTGTCTTGCCCGCGCGGGGGGGGCTGCCTTCGGGCCCGGGGCCCCTGCGATCTTGCCTGCCCCACGAGCGGGGAGAGGATAGGCGCTGCTGGGGCCAGTCCCGACGTCGCTGGCCTGCGCATGCGCGCTGCAGGGTTTTCTCGCATCCCGCCAAGAAAACGTCGTGCTTTCCACATGAAAACCAATCCAGTAAAATCAGCCATATTTTTGTGAGGTGCTGCCAGCAGAATTTGGGGTCATCCGGGCCGGTTCATATTTTTGCGTATTTCCTTGATTTTTTATGGTAGGAAAATAAATAAAAATACTTCCCGACCTCGAAAAAATCTGGGAAATTTTATAATGTTGGATTGGATTTTTGCCAACATATGTGCAAAATTTCAGCTCAAAAATACCAAGAAATGAATTTTTTAGTTAGGGGGGGTGACAGCTGGGACCTAGTAGTGGCTACCCCTGCCAGAGATGCAATAACACTTATAGCTCTTTAGGGGGGTGCCCCCTGGCTGTGCCATGGGGATCGATGGCTGGCGCCCATAGGCCTGCCAGCGGGGGATTTTGTGGGCTGCTGCTATGCTCGGACTAACGTGGGGGGCCTCATGGCCCGGAAAGTAACGCCGCCATCGATGACCCGTTTTCCGGCCGGCGATAGACACTATTCCGGCCACCGTCCCTGTGACCAGCTCCAAGCCGTTGGGCGCGTTGGGGCTGCTTTTCCGCGGCTGCGGGCGCTGCACGGCACTCTGATTTGGCCAGCGCTCGTGCCAATACCATTAGGCAGCCCCGAACGAGCCCAACGGCTTGGCGCGACGTCACGATTCCGGCCACCGTACCCCCCCACCCCCCCCCAACCCCCCATGTGGACCCGCTCCTAAGCCGTTGGGCGCGTTGGTTTTGTTTTTTTGGGTGCTTATCCGCGGCTGCGGGCGCGCTACGCACTCTGATTTGGCCAGCGATCGTGCCAACCAATATGGCAGCACCAACGGCGCCCAACGGCTCTTGGCGCGACGTCACGATTCCGGCCACCGTCCCTGTGACCCGCTCCAAGCCGTTGGGCGCGGTGGGGCTGCTTATCCGCGGCTGCGGGCGCGCACGCACTCTGATTTGCCAGCGCTCGTGCCAACCAATAGGCAGCCCCAACGCGCCCAACGGCTTGGCGCGGACGTCCACGATTCCGGCCACCGTTCGCCCCCTGGGACCCGCTCCATATAGCCGTTGGGACCGCGTTGTGGGGCTGCTTATCCCCCAAAAAAATCCGCGGCCGTGGGCGCTGGGGGCCTTTATAACCAAAGCCGCGCCTCGTTCCCAAGGTGCTGGCAGCTGACGCGCGGGCCTCTCAGGCTTTGCCGCGAGTCCCGGTGGCGGTGGCCGGAAATCTCCTGCCCGTCCCACCCGCTCCAAGCCGTTGGGCGCGTTGGGGCTGATATATCCGCGGTCTCGGGCGTTGGGGCACCTTAACAGGATTCCCCTCAGTGCCAAGGTGCTGGCAGCCCCAACGCGCCAAACGGACCCTATGGCGCTACGTAAAAGGCGACGTCCCGCGATTTACCGGCCACCGCTGCCGTGACCCGCTCCAAAGC
>JAQIZT010000787.1:0-16012 GCA_029228515.1 Populus alba x Populus x berolinensis | reverse complement strand
CCGCCGACATGACTAGAGTACCGGGTAAAAAGGTCCATAACAGTAGATCCGACCGTTGGATCGCTCTAAAATTTTTTTTCACGAGTTTCCGGAAGCTGTTTTACTTGGAGTAGCGTGAATCAGTACCGCACTCCGACGATGTCCGGTCGGCCTTAACACCGACATGAGTAAGTACCCGCTCAAAAGGTCCATAACTATAGATCCGACCGTGGATCGGTCTAAATTTTTTTCACGACTTTGCGAAGGCTGTTTTACTTCGAGTAGCGTGTAATCAGAACCGCACTCCGACGCTGTCCGGTCGGCCTTACCACCGACATGACTAGAGTACCGCTCAAAAGGTCCATAACAATAGATCCGACCGTTGGATCGCTATAAAAGTTTTTTCACGAGTTTTCGGAGGCTGTTTTACTTGGAGTAGCGTGGAATCAGTACCGTACTCCGACGATGCCCAGTCGACCTTACCGCCGACATGACTAGAGTACCGGGTAAAAAGTCCATAACAGTAGATCCGACCGTTGGATCGCTCTAAAATTTTTTTCACGAGTTTCCGGAAGCTGTTTTAGTTGGAGTAGCGTGGAATCAGTACCGCACTCCGACGATGTCCGGTCGGGCCCTTACCACCGACATGACTAGAGTACCCGGCTCAAAAGGTCCATAATAATAGATCCGACCGTTGGATCGCTATAAAATTTTTTTCACGAGTTTCCGGAGGCTGTTTTACTTGAGTAGCTTGGAATCAGTACCGCACTCCGACGATGTCCAGTCGAACCTTACCACGGACACGACTAGAGTACCGGTAAAAAGGTCCATAACAATAGATCCGACCGTTGGATCGCTATAAAAGTTTTTTTCACGAGTTTCCGAGGCTGTTTACTTGGAGTAGCGTGGAATCAGTACCGCACTCCGACGATGTCCAGTCGGACCTTACCGCGACATGACTAGAGTACCGGCTCAAAAGGTCCATAACAATAGATTCGACCGTTGGATCGTCTATAAAATTTTGTGTGCACAGACTTTCCGGAGGCTGTTTTATTTGGAGTAGCGTGTAATCAGCACGCACTATAGACTAGACGACGCTGTCCGGTCGGGCGCACCCTTTCTTTACCACCCACAGTGAATAGTGTAACCGTCTCAAAAGGTCCATAATAAAGATCCGCGAACGTTTGTATCGCTATAAAGTTTTATCACAGGTTCCTGATGAGGCTATTTTACTTGGAGTAGCTTGGAATCCGTACCCCATTACCAACGATGCCCAGTCGGGACCTTACCACGGACACGACAAGAGTACGGGTAATAAAGGTCCCATTCCAATAGATCCTACCGTTGTATTCGCTCTAAAAATGTTTTCGAAACGAGTTTTCCGGAAGCTGTTATACTTGGAGTAGCGTGAGAACTCCAGTACTCGCACCTCCGACGATGTACCGGTTCCGAGCCTTAACATCCGACAGGAGAGAGTACCGCTGCAAAGGTCCATATATCTATAGATGCCGACCGTTGGATCGCTCTATTAACATTATTTTTCACAAGTTTCAGGAAGCTGTTTTTACTCGGAGTAGCGTGTAATCAGAACCTGACACTCCGACGTTGTCCGGATAAGCTCGGGCCTTACCACCAATCTATGACTAGAGTACCGGTCAAAAAGTTCATAACAGTAGATCCCGAGTCCGTTGGAATACGCTCTACAAAATTTTTGGATTTCCACGAGTTTTCCGGAATTTAGCTTTTTACTTGGAGTAGCGTGGAATCAGTACCAGCACTAAAAAGCGACGCTGTCCGGTCGGACGGCCTTAACACCGACATGAGTAGAGGTACCCGGTTGAAAAGGTCCATAATAATTTCGAATCCGACCGTTGGATTCGCTATAAAAGTGTATTCAAGAGTTTCCGTAGGCTATTTATACTTGGAATATCTTGGAATCCGTACCGCCATTCCAACTGATGCCCAGATCGTACCTTACCAACGGACACTACTAGAGTAACCCGGGTTAAAATGGTCCATTCCAATATAATCCAACCGTTGGATCGCTCTAAAAAGTGTTTTTCAACCACGAGTTTCCTTTTTCCGTACAGCATGTTTTACTTTGGAGATTATGCGTGGAATCAGTTACGCACTCCGACGAAGTCACGGTGGTGTCGAGACCTTAACGACCGACAGATTAGAAGTACCGAGTACTCCGCTGCAGAAGGTCCATAACTAAGTAGATCCGACCGTTTGATCGGCCTATACAACGATTTTTTTTCACAAGTTTCCGGAGAGCTTTATTACTTCGAAGTAGCGGTGGACTCAGAACCGCAACTCCGACGTTGTCCGGTCGGGCCTTACCAACCTTTCTATGACGAGACAGTAGTACCGGTTCAAAAGGTCCATACCAGTAGGATCCTACCGTGGAATCGCAATTAAATTTTTTTCACGATTTATTCCGAAGGAGGCATGTTTCTTATAACTTGGAATTGCGAGGAATTAGTACCAGTGCCTCTCGACGATGCCCAGTCGCCCTGTACCGCCGAGACATGACTAGAGTACCGGGTACAAAGGGTCCATAACAGTAGATCCGAAACCGAGGATTCGCTCTAAAATATTTTACACGAGTTTCCGGAAGTTTGTTTTACTATGAGTAGCGAGGCGAATCAGTACCGAGCTCCTCCAGACGATGTCCCGTACGTCACAGCCTTAACCACCCGCATGAGTAGAGTACCTAGGTTGTAAAAAGGTCAGTAACAAATAGATCCGAACGGATGGATCGCTCTACAAATTTTTTCATGACTTTCCGGTATGTTGTTATTACTTCGAGATAGCGTGTAATCAGAACCAGAGCACCCCGACGCTGTCCGGTCTGGGCTTACCATCGACATGACTAAGAATAACCGGCTCACAAAGGTCCATACCAAATAGATCCGAACCGTTTGGAATCGCTATAAAAGCGTTTTTTCACGAGTTTTCGGAGAGCTGTATTAACTGGAGGAGCGTGGAATCAGTACCGTACTTCGACAGATGCCGCGCCCGTCGGACCTTACCGCCGACATGACTAGAGTACCCGGGTAAAAAGGTCCATGAACAATAGATCCGTCCCGGTTGGATCGCGCTAAAAAATTTTTCTCAACTAGTTTCCGGGACAGCTGTTTTACGTTACCTTGAGTAAGCGTGGAATCAGTACCACTGCAACTCCGACGATGTCCCGTCGGACCCTTAACAAACGGACATTAGTAGAGTACACCCGGCTCAAAAGCGTCCATAACTATAGATCCAGACACGTTTGGATCGCTCTAGAAAATTTTTCTCACGACTTTCCGGAGGCTGTTTTAACATTCGAGTAGACCCGTGTAATTCAGAAAAACCATGCACTCGCGACGCTGTCTCGGAACTATCGGTGCCTTACACATCGAGGCCACTGACTATAGTACAGAGCTCAAAAGGGTCCATAACAATAGATCCGACCGTTGGAATCGCTATAAAATTTTTTTCAACGAGTTTCCGGAGGCTGGTTGTACTTCGGAGTAAGCGTGGAATCAAGTACCGCTACTAGCGACGATAGCCACCAGTCTCCGCACCATTACCGCCGCCGACGATGACGACAGTACCCGGTTAAAAAAGGTCCATAGACAACTAGATCCGTACCGTTGGAATTCGCTACTAAAATTTTTTATCCACGAGTTTTCCGGAAGCTGTTTATACTTGGAGGTAGCGTAGGTAATCAGTACCGCACTCCGACTATGATCCCCGGTCGGGGGCCTTAACAACACCGGACATTGTAGCTAGTAGTACCGGGCTCAGAAAAGGCGTCCATCTACACTATAGATCCGAGCGTTGTTGGAATGCGGTCTAAAATTTTTTTTCAACGACTTCCGGATGCTTGATTTTTACTTCGAGTAGCGTTTAATCATAACCAGCACTCGCGACGCTGACCGGTCGGGCCTTAACCACCGCCATGACTATAGGTACCTGGCTGCAACAAGGTACCCATAACAATAGAACCTGAGCCGTTTGGGGATCTCTATAATTAAATTTTTGCCCAGAGTTTCTCCGCAGCGCTAGTTTTACTTGGAGTAGCTTGGAATCAGTAACCGTCACTTCAGCGATGCCTCCAGTACGGACCTTACCGCCGGACACACTAGCAGGGCTGACCGGGTGAAAAAGTGTCCATAACCCTAGATCCGACCCGTTGGATCGCGTCCTATAAAATTTATTCTTTCACGACGCGTTTCCAGAAGCTGTTTACTTTGGAGAGTAGCGTGGAAAATACAGTAACAGCACTCCGTAACGATGTCCGGAGTCGGAAGCCCTTAACACCGACATGAAGTAGAGTACCGCGAGGGCTCAAAAGGTCCTTAAGCTAATATGATCACGACCTGTTGGATCGGCTCTAAAATTTTTGTTCAACGACTTGCCGTAGGCTGTTTTACTGTCCGAGTAGTCGTGTCAATTCAGACAGCCTGGCACTCCGACTGCAGTCCTTACAGATCGGGCCTTACTCACCAGCATCATGACTTGAGTACCGCTCAAAAAGGTTCATAACAATATGATCTCGACCGTTGGAAATCGCTATAGAAAAGTTTTTTCACAGAGTTTTTCCGGAGGCTGCTTGTCACTGAGAGTAGCTTGGAAATTCAGTACCTCACTCCCAGCGATGCCAGATCGGAACCTTACACGACACGACATAGAAGGGCCTAGGTAAAAAGTGTCCATAAACAATAGATTCCCGACCGTTTGATCGCTCTATGAAAGAATTTTTTTCACTGATGTTTACCGGAAGAGCTGTTTTACTTGGAGTAGCGGTGCGAATGCAGTACCGGCATGTCCGACGATGTCGCGCTCGTGAGTGCCTTACCACCGACTATGACTAGAGTACCCGGCTCAAAAGGTCCATAACTACTAGATTCCAGCGATAGCCTGTTGGATCGCTGTTTGTATCGCGCGGTATAAAAGTTTTGTTCACGACTTTCCGGTAGGCTGTATTGTTACTTTGAGTAGCGTGTAATCAGTAACCGTATCTCCGACCTGTCCTCAGTGTACGGACTTTACACCGCCGGCCATGACTAGAGTACCGCTCAAAAGGTCTATAACAGATAGATCCGCGAACCGGTGGGATCGCTCTAAAAAGTTTTCTTTCAAACGAGTTTCTCCGGAAGCTGTTTTACTGGGAGTAAGCGTGGAATCAATAACCGCGCACTCCGACTTATGTCAAGTCAGGATAGCCTTAAACACCGACCAGGAGTAGAGTAAGGGCAGGGGAAAAAGGTCCATAACAATAGATCACGACCGTTGGAATCGGTCTTAAAATTTTTTTTCACGAGTTGTCTTTCCGGAAGCATGCTTATTACTTTGAGTAGCCGTGTAATCAAAACCGCACATTCCGACTCTGATGTCCGGTCGGAAGAGCCTTACCAACCGGACACGACTAGAGTGAACCACGCTCAAAAGGTACCATAACAATAGATACCGAACCGTGTGGATCGCTAGTAAGAAGTTTGTTATACAACGAGTTTTTCGGAGGCTGTTTTACTTAGGAGTAGCGTGGCGAATCAGTACCGTACTTCCGAACAGATGCCAAGTCGTATCCTTACCAGCCGACATGACTAGAGTACCGGGTAAAAAGGTCCGATAACAATAGATTCCCCGAACCGACCGTTAGGAATCGCTCGTTATAAATTTTTTTCACGAGTTTCCGGAAGCTGTTTTACAACTTGGAGTAGTCGTGGAAGACAGTACCTGCACAGTCATCCTGACGATGACACGATCGGGCCTCTTAACACCGACAGAAGTAGAGTACTCACGGCATCAAAAGGTCCATAAACTATAGATCCGACCGTTTCAGATCGTTCTAACATTTTTTTCACAACTGACATTTCCAGGGAGGCTGTTGTTTACTTGGAGTAGCTCGTGTAATCTAGAAGCACGCACTGGCGACGCTAGTCACCGGTCGGCCCTTACCATCCCTCCTGCGACATGACTAGTGTAATACCCGGCTCAAAAGGTCCAATAACAATAGATCCGGAACCACCGTTGAATCAGCTTACTAAAAGTTTTATTCACAGTTTCCGCGAGGCTGTTTTACCTTGGAGTAGCTTGGAATCAGTACCCCGATTCCAACGAATGGCCCAGTCGGACCTATACCACGGATACGACTAGAGTAACCGGGTAAAAAGAACCAATACCCAATAGATTCCGACCGTTGGAAAAAATCCAAGCTTAAAAAATTTTTTCACTGAGTTTCCGGAAGCAGCGTTTTTAACTTGGAGTAGCGTGGAATCAGATACCGCACTCCGACGATGTCCGGTCTGAGTAGCCTTAACACCGACATGAGTAAGAGTACCCCATCAAAAATGTCGCATATCAGTATAGATCCGACCGTTGGATCGGCTCTAAAATTTTGTTGTCAGGCGATGTGTTTCCGGAGGCTAGTTTTAACTTGCGAAGTACGGAGGAATCAGAACCAGCACTTCCCGACGCTGTCCGTTCGATTGTCGGTATCGCCTTAACCACCGACATGAGTAGAGTACCGTCTCAAAAGGTCCATAATAATAGATCCGACCGTTGGATCGACTATAAAAATTTTTGATTTCCACTTGTTTCCGAGAGTGCGTATTTTACTTCGAGTAGCTTGGCGAATCCGTACCCCCCTGCTAACGATGCCCGTGAATCGTGATGTCCTTACTCCACCCACATGACTAGAGTACCGGGTAACAATAGGATCCATTACCAAAATAGATCCGACCGTTGGACATCGCTCATAAAATGTTTTATCACGAGTTTCCGGAAGCTGTTTTACTTGGAGTAAGCGGTGAATCAGTACTCGCACTTCCTCGACGATGTCTGGTCGGTGACCTTACCTCCGACACAGACTAGATGAAACCAAGGGTAAGAAAGGGTCCATACCAATAGTATCCGGCCCGTCTGATTCGCCTAAATATGTTATATTTCAAACGGATTACCGGAAGCAGTTTTACTATGAGGTAGCAATGGAATCCGTACCTGCACCTCACGACATGTCCGGTCTGGCCTTAAACAGCACCTGCGACAGGACTACGAGTCTACCGGCTGCAAATGTCCATAACAATAGAACCTGACCTCTGGAGCGGCTATAAAAATGTTTTTTCACAAGTATTCCGGAGGCTAGTTTTACCTTCGTAGTAGCGTGTAATCAGAACCGCACTCCGACGTTTGTCCGGAACGTGCCTTACCAACCGCGTATGAACTAGAGATTACCCGGGTCAAAAAGGTCCATAACAGTAGATTTGCGCTACCGTGGATCGCTCTAAAATTTTTTTCACAGTTTCTCGGAAGCTGTTTTACTTGGAGTAGCGTGGAATCAGTACCGGCACTCCGACGATGTACGGTCGCGGGCCTTAACACCGCGACAGGAGTAGAGTTTCGGCGTCCAAAAGGTCCATAAACTAATAGAATCCGACCGGTTGGATCCGGTCTAAAAAGTTTTTTCACGACTTTCCGGAGGCTGTTGTGTACTTCGTGTAACGTGGTAATCAAGAACCGCACTCCGACGCTTTGTGTCCGTTCGGACCACTTACCACCTCACATGACTAGCATGACCTGCTCATCAAAGGTCCCTACCAATAGATCCGACCGTGGGATCGCTATAAAAGTTTTTTCACGAGGTTTCTTCAGGAGGATTGGTTTGTGTTTTACTTGGAAGTTGGCGTTGGAATCCGCAGTACCCCAGTATCCGTGATGCCCAGTCGGACCTTACCGCCGACGTGATGTCTAGAGTACAGGGTAAAAAAAGTCCATTAACCAATAGATGCCGACCGTATGGATCGCTTCTAAAAATGGTTTTTCACGACGTTTCTGGAGAGCTGTTTTAGTTGGTAAGCTAGAGTGGAATACAGGTACCGCACTCCGACGATGTCCGGTCGGCCCTTAACACCGACAGGAGTGGAGGTAACCGGCTCAAAAGGTCCATAACTAGTAGTTCCGACAGTTGGATCGGTAGTAAAATATTTTTTTTCACAATTTTGCCGGTGGCTGTTTTACTTCGAGTAGCCGCGAGTTGTAATCAGAACCGCACTCCGACGTTGTTCCAGTCGTTGCCTTCACCACCGCCCATGACTTTGGATAAGAGGGGAGGTGACACGGGGGGGGTGGGGGGGGGAGGGGGGAACACGTCTCAAAAGTTCCATTAACAATAGATCCGAACAGTTGGGATCGCTACATAAAATTTTTTTCACGATGTTTCCAAGAAGCCTTGTTTTACTTGGAGCAAGTAGCCACGCGTGGAAATTAGTCTAGCCTGTACTCCAACGACGTGCCCAGTCGGGGCCTTAAAGCACCGACATGACATTGAGTACACGGGTAAAAAGGTGCCATAACAGTATAGATCCGACGCGTTTGGATTCGCTCTAAAATTTTTTTCACGAGGTTCCGGAAGCCGCCTGTTTTACTATAGAGTAGCGTGGAATCAGTACCGCACTCCGACGATGTCCGTCGGCCCTTAACCACCGACATGAGTAGAGTACCGGCTCAAAAGGTCCATAACTATAGATCCGACCGTTGGATCGGTCTAAAATTTTTCCACGACTTTCTGGAATTGTTGTTTTACTTCGAGTAGCGTGTAATCAGAACGCGCACTCCCGACAGCTGTCCGGTCATGCCTTACCATCGACATAACTAGAGTACCGGCTCAAAAAGGTCCATGAAAAAAAATCCGAATCCCGTTGGATCGCTATAAAATTTTTCTCACCGAGTTTTCGAGGCTGTTTTACTTGGAGTAGCGTGGAATCAGTAGCCGTACCTTCGACTATGCCCAGTCGGACCCGTTACCGCCGACATGAATAGAGTACCTGGAAAAATTGTCCATAAAAATAGATCCCCCGTTGGATCGCTCTAAAAATTTTGTCACGAGATTCCGGAAGCTGTTTTTACATGGAGTAGCGTGGAATCATTACCGCGCGCTACCGGACGATGTCCGAGTCGGGCCTTACCAGCAGAGATGACTAGAGTACCCGCTCAGAAAGGTCGATTAACAATAGATCCGACCAGTTGGATCGGTCTATAAAGTTTTTTCACGAGTTTCCGGAGGCGTTTTTACTTGGAGTAACGGGTAAATCAGTACCCGACTTCGAGCGATGTCCGATCTACCTTTACGCGAACATGACTAGAGTACCGCTCAAAAGGTCCATAAAACTGAGATCGCGACCCTTTGATCGCTCTAAAATTTTTCTTCATGAAGTTCCGAAGCTTGTTGCTACATGGAGTACTGTGGAATCTGTACACAGCACTCCGGACGATGTCCGGTCGGACCTTAACAACCGACAGGAGTAGAGTACCCCTTGCAAGGTTCCATAACTAGTAGATCCGACCGTTGTATCGCTCTAAAATTTTTTTCACGATCTTCCCGAGGCTGTTTTACTTCGAGTAGCTGGAATCATAACCGCGACACCGACGCTGCGTGCGGTCGGACCCTATACCACCACCATGAACTAGAGTACTGGCTCAAAAGCGTCCCTAACAAATAGATCCGACCTGTTGGATCGCTATCAAAAGGTTTTTCCACGAGTTTGCGGAGCGTGTTTTACGTAGGGAGTATGCGTGGAATCAGTACCCGTACTCCGATCAGGTCCCAGTCGGACCTGTACCGCCTGACATGACTAGAGATACCGGGTAAAAAGGTCCATAACAGTAGAACCGACCGGTTGGATCGCTCTAAAAGTTTTTTCACGAGTTGTCCGCGAATATGTTTTTAGATGGAGTAGCAATGGAATCAGTACACACCTCCGACGATGTCCGGTCGGAACCTTTACTCACGGACATGCACAGAGTGCCAGGTAAATAAGGTCCATAACAATAGAATCCGACCGTTTGGATCGCTCTAAAATTTTTTTCACGACTTTTGCCGAAGCAGTTTTACTTGTGAGTAGCGTGGAATCAGTACCGCACTCCGACGTTGTCCGGTCGGCCATTTAAACACCGAGACAGACTAGAGTACCCGCTCCAAAAGGTCCATAACAGTAGAGTTCCGAACAGTTGGATCGGTCTAAAACTTTTTTTCACGACTTTCCGAAAGGCTGTTTTACTTGGAGTAGCGAGGTACTCAGTACCGGCAATTTGAGAAAACGCTGTCTCGTTTCGGCCTACGCACCGACATGACTAGTGTACCGGACTCACAAGGTTCATAACTAAATAGATCCCGACCGTTGGATCGCTATAAAATTTTTTTCACGAGTTCCACAGGCTGTTGACTTTGAGGTAGCTTGGAATCATACACACCATCTACTCAACGATGGCATCGACGCCTTACCTACGGACACGACTAGAGGCCTGGGTAAAAAGGTCTCATAACAATAGATCCGACCATTGGATCGCTCTAAAAATTTTTTCACTAAGGTTGAAGAGCAATAAAAAAAAAGAGAATAAAAAGAAAAGTTAGAATGTAAAATAAAAATATAATATAGTTTCCGAAGCTGTTTTACTTGGAGTAGCGTGGAATGCAGTACCGCACTCCCGACGATGTCCGGTCGTCATTAACACCGACATACATGAGTAGAGTAAGCCCGCTAAAAAGTTCCATACCAGTATAGAATCCGACCGTTGGATCGCTCTAAAAATTTTTTTCACGACTTTCCGGAGGCTGTTTTACTTCGAGTAGCGGTAGAATCAAACTGCACTTCGATGCTCTGTCCCAGATGTCGGAGCCGGTACCCGACCGACATGACGAGTGGCCGATCGCATAAGGTCTCATAACAATAGATCGGACCGTTGGATCGCTCTAAAATTTTTTTCACGAGTTTTCAATAGCTGTTTTACTTGGAGTAGCGTGGAATCAGTACCGTACTCGACGAGGCCCAGTCCGCGGACCTTACCACCGCCGACATGACTAGAGTACCCGGTAAAAAAGGTCCATAACATTAGAGCCGACCGTTGGAAACCTCTAAAAATTTGTCACGAGATTTCCGACGTTTTTGTTTTTACTTGGAGTAGACGTGGAATCAGTACCGCACACCGACGATGTCCGGTCGGCCTTACCACGAGAAAGACTAGAGTACGGCTCAAAAGGTCGATAACATTAGAATCAGACCGTTGGATCGCTATAAAAGCGTTTTTCACGCGAGTTTCCAGTGGAGGCTGTGTTTACTTGGAGTAGACGTCGGGTAATCAGTAACCGCACTTCGACAAATGATTTGTTTGTGCCCAGTCGGACCTTACCGGCCGACACATGACATCAGAGTACCGGGGTATTAAAAGGTCCATATCACTAGATCTGACCGTATGATACGGCCTATAATTTTGTTCACGAAATTTTCCGGTTAATATAATAAGCCGCTGTTTTACATGGAGTAGCGTGGAATCAGTACCGCACCCCGTCGATGTCCGATCAGAGGCCTGTAACACGCGACAGGAGTAGAGTACCCGCTCAAAAGGTCCGTAACTATAGATCCGACCGTTGTTAGTCGGTCTAAAATTTTTTCTCACGACTTTCCGGAGGCTGGTTTACTTCGAGTAGGCGTGTAATCAGTAACCGCACTCC
Organism: Populus alba x Populus x berolinensis; assembly: GCA_029228515.1. Classification (NCBI taxonomy): domain Eukaryota; kingdom Viridiplantae; phylum Streptophyta; class Magnoliopsida; order Malpighiales; family Salicaceae; genus Populus; species Populus alba x Populus x berolinensis. The sequence goes on along the minus strand of JAQIZT010000787.1, from coordinate 4,536 downwards.
GACGCTGTGGCGGTCGAGCCTATACCACCAGCATGACTAGAGTACTGGCTCAAAAGGGACATAACTATAGATCCGACCTTTGGATCGTCATAAAAGAGTTTTTTCACGAATTTTGCGGGAGCTATTTTACATGGAGTAGCGTGGAATCAGTACCGTACTCCGACGATGTCCGGTCGAAGCCCTTTAACACCGACAGGAGTAGAGTACCCCGGCCAAAAGGTCCATAACTAGTAGATCCGACCGTGTGGAAATCGCTCGGAAAATTTTTTTCACGACTTTCCCGGAAGCTGTTTTACTTCGGAGTAGCGTGTAATCAGAACCGCACTTTATACCGACGATGTCCGGTCGGGTCCTTACCACCCACATGAATAAGGTGTACCGTCACAAAGGTCCATAATAATAGATCCGATCGTTGGATCGCTATATAAAGTTTTATCAAGAGTTTCCGTAGGCTATTTTACTTGATGTAAGCTTGGAATCCGTACCCATTTCCAACATGCCGAGTCGGATCTTACCAGCCGACACGACTAGAGTACCGGGTAAAAAGGTCCATACCAATTTTCCGACCGTTGGGCGCTCTGAAAATGACTTCAAACGAGTTCCGGAATCTGGTTTATACTTGGAGTACGTGGAATCAGTAGCCGCACTCCGACGAGTGTCCGGTCGGGCCTTAACACCCGACAGGAGTAGAGTACCCGCGCAAAAGGCCCATAACTATAGATCCGACCGGTGGATCATCTATAAATTTTTTTCACTACGTTCCTGGAGGCTGTTTTACTTCGAGTATCGTGGAATCAGAACCGCACACAGACGCGGTCTGGTCTGGGCCGAACCCCCGACATGACTAGAGTAATCCGGCTCAAAAGGTCGCATAACAATAGATCCGAGCGGTTGATCGCTATAAAAAGTTTTTTCACGAGTTGTCCACGGAGCGTTTTTACTTGGATTAGCGTGGAATCATGCATGTACTCCTATGATTCCCAGTCGGACCTTACCCGCCGACAATGACTAGAGTACAGGGTAAAAAGGTCCATAACAGTAGATCCGACCGTTGAGTATCGTTTCATAAAATTTTTTTCACGAGGTTCCGGAAGACTGTTATACTTGGAGTACGCGTGGAATCAGTACCGCGAGTCCAACGATTTCCGGTCGGACCTTAACACCGACATGAAGTAGAGTAAAGTCTTGCAAAAGGTCCAGTACTATAGATCCGACCGTTGGATCGGTCTAAAATTTTTCACGACTTTGGAGGCTGTTTTACTTCGAGTAGCGTGTAATCAGAACCACACTCCGACCGACGCTGTCCGGTCGGCCTTACCACCGCCATAACTAGAGTACCGGCTCAAAAGGTCCATAACAATAGATCCGACCGTTGGATCGCTATAAAAGTTTTTTCACGAGTTTTCGGAGGCAGTTTTACTTGGAGTAGCGTGGAATCAGTACGTACTCCGAGGATGCCCAGTCGGACCTTACCGCCACACATGACTAGAGTACCCGGGTAAAAAGGTCCATAACAGTAGATCCGAACGTTGGATCGCTCTAAAATTTTTTCACGAGTTTCCGAAGCTGTTTTAGTTGGAGTAGCGTGGAATCAGTACCGCACTCCGACGATGTCCGGTCGGCCTTAACACAGACATGAGTAGAGTACCTACCGGCTCAAAAGGTCCATAACTATAGATCCGACCGTTGGATCGGTCTAAAAATTTTTTTCACGACTTTCTGGAGGCTGTTTTACTTCGAGTAGCGTGTAACAGAACCGCACTCCGACGCTGTCCGGTCGGGCCTTACCAGCGACATGACTAGAGTACCGGCTCAAAAGGTCCATAACAATAGATCCGACCGTTGGATCGCTATAAAAGTTTTTTCACGAGTTTTCGAGGCTGTTTTACTTGGAGTAGCGTGGAATCAGTACCGTACTCCGACGATGCCCAGTCGGACCTTACCGCCGACATGACTAAGTACCGGGTAAAAAGGTCCATAACAATAGATCCGACCGTTGGATCGCTCTAAAATTTTTTTCACGAGTTTCCGGAAGCTGTTTTACTTGGAGTAGCGTGGAATCAGTACCGCACTCCGACGATGTCCGGTCGGGCCTTAACACCGACAGGAGTAGAGTACCGGCTCAAAAGGTCCATAACTATAGATCCGACCGTTGGATCGGTCTAAAATTTTTTTCACGACTTTGCGGAGGCTGTTTTACTTCGAGTAGCGTGTAATCAGAACCGCACTCCGACGCTGTCCGGTCGGGGCCTTACCACCGACCATAACTAGAGTACACGGCTCAAAAGGTCCATAACAATAGATCCGACCGTTGGATCGCTACAAAAGTTTTTTCACGAGTTTTCGGAGGCTGTTTTACTTGGAGTAGCGTGGAATCAGTACCGTACTCCGAGATCCCAGTCGGACCTTACCGCCGACATGACAAGAGTACTCTACCCCCGGTAAATAGGTCCATAACAGTAGATCCGACCGTTGGATCGCTCTAAAATTATTTTCAGGAGTTTCCGGAAGCTGTTTTACTTGAGTAGCGTGGAATCAGTACCGCACTCCGACGATGTCCGTCGGGCCCTTAACACGGACATGACTAGAGTACCGGCTCAAAAGGTCCATAACTATAGATCCGACCGTTGGATCGGTCTAAAATTTTTTTCACGACTTTCCGGAGGCTTTTTACTTCGAGTAGCGTGTTAATCAGAACCGCACTACGACGATGTCCGGTCGGGCCTTACCAGCGACATGACTAGAGTACCCGGCTCAAAAGGTCGATAACAATAGATCCGACCGTTGGATCGCTATAAAAGTTTTTCACGAGTTTTCGGAGGCTGTTTTACTTGGAGTAGCGTGGAATCAGTACCGCACTTCGACGATGCCCAGTCGGACCTTACCGCCGACATGACTAGAGTACCGGTAAAAGGTCCACAACAATAGATCCGACCGTTGGATCGCTCTAAAAATTTTTTCACGAGTTTTCGGACGCTGTTTTACTTGGAGTAGCGTGGAATCAGTACCGCACATCCGACGATGTCCGGATCGGGCCCACAGCTAACACGACAGGATAGAGTACCCGCTCAAAAGGTCCATAACTATAGATCCGAACCGTTGGGATCGGTCTAAAATTTTTTTTCACGACTTTGCGGAGGCTGTTTTACTTCGAGTAGCGTGTAATCAGAACCGCACTCCGACGCTGTCCGTCGGGCCTTACCACCGCCATACTAGAGTACCGGCTCAAAAGGTCCATAACAATAGATCCGACCGTTGGATCGCTATAAAAAGTTTTTTCACGAGTTTTCGGAGGCTGTTTTACTTGGAGTAGCGTGGAATCAGTACCGTACTCCGAGGATGCCCATCGGACCTTACACCGCCGACATGACTAGAGTACCGAGTAAAAATCCATAACAGTAGATCCGACCGTTGGATCGCTCTAAAATTTTTTTCTCGAGTTTCCGAAGCTGTTTTAGTTGGAGTAGCGTGGAATCAGTACCGCACTCCGACGATGTCCGGTCGGTCCCTTAACACCGACATGAGTAGAGTACCGGCTCAAAAGTCCATAACTATAGATCCGACCGTTGGATCGGTCTAAAATTTTTTTCACGACTTTCTGGAGGCTGTTACATTCGAGTAGCGTGTAATCATAACCGCACTACGACGCTGTCCGGAATCGTGGCCTTACCAGCGACATGACTAGAGTACCGGCTCAAAAGGTCCATAACAATAGATCCGACCGTTGGATCGCTATAAAAAGTGTTTTTTCACGATTTTTCGGAGGCTGTTTTACTTGGAGTAGCGTGGAATCAGTACCGTAGAACTCCGACGATGCCCAGTCGGACCTTACCGCCGACATGACTAGAGTACCGGGTAAAAAGGTCCATAACAGTAGATCCGACCGTTGGATCGCTCTAAAATTTTTTTCACGAGTTTCCGAAGCTGTTTTACTTGGAGTAGCGTGAATCAGTACCGCACTCCGACGATGTCCGGTCGGGCCCTAAACACGGACATGAGTAGAGTACCGGCTCAAAAGGTCCATAACTATAGATCCGACCGTTGGATCGGTCTAAAAATTTTTTCACGACTTTTGCGGAGGCTGTTTTACTTCGAGTAGCGTGTATCAGAACCGCACTCCGACGCTGTCCGGTCGGGCCTTACCACCGCCATCACTAGAGTACCGGCTCAAAAGGTCCATAACAATAGATCCGACCGACCGTGGATCGTCTATAAAAGTTTTTTCACGAGTTTTCGAGGCTGTTTTACTTGGAGTAGCGTGGAATCAGTACCGTACTCCGAGGATGCCCAGTCGGACCTTACCGCCGACATGACTAGAGTACCGGGGTAAAAAGGTCCATAACAGAATCCGACCGTTGGATCGCTCTAAAATTTTTTTCACGAGTTTCCGGAAGCTGTTTTAGTTGGAGTAGCGTGGAATCAGTACCGCACTCCGACGATGTCCGGTCGGGCCCTTAACACCGGACATGAGTAGAGTACCCCCTCAAAAGGTCCATAACTATAGATCCGACCGTTGGATCGCTCTAAAATTTTTTT
>JAQIZT010000786.1:0-16041 GCA_029228515.1 Populus alba x Populus x berolinensis | reverse complement strand
GGTCTGTCCAGGCCAGGCAGAAAAATCGTCAAGGGTATGCGCTGACGAAGCAGGGGCTGTTCAGACACAGCAGGGCAGTGCTGGAATCGGCAGCGCCGACGAAATCGGCGAAGTCGGCAGAATCGGCAGCGGTGCTGGCGATGAGTCTGGACTGTTTATAGTCCTAGGCGTGACGAAAAAGACTGGGGGCTAGGCCGCGAGTGGTTGCAGCCACCGGCAGCGATGCCCACAGCGGGAAAAATCGGCAGCGCAGATTTTGTTGACGAACATGGGCTGGACGCTGGGCTGTCTAGCCAGGCAGGAAAATTCGTCAAGGGGATGCGCTGACGAAACAGGGGCTGTTCAGACACAGCGGGCAGTGCTGGAATCGGCAGCGCCGACGAAATCGGCGAAGTCGGCAGAATCGGCAGCCGGTGCTGGCGATGAGTCCGGACGTTTATAGTCCCAGGCGTGACGAAAACGACTGGGGGCCTAGGCACGCGCTGGGGCAGCGGCAGCGATGCCACAGTGGGAAAAATCGGCAGCGCAGATTTTTTGACGAACATGGGCTGGACGCTGGGCTGTCCAGGCCAGGCAGGAAAAATCGTCAAGGGGATGCGCTGACGAAGCAGGGGCTGTTCAGACACAGCGGGCAGTGCTGGAATCGGCAGCGCCGACGAAATCGGCGAAGTCGGCAGAATCGGCAGCCGGTGCTGGCGATGAGTCTGGACTGTTTATAGTCCTAGGCGTGACGAAAAAGACTGGGGGCCTAGGCACGCGCTGGGGCAGCGGCAGCGATGCCCACAGCCCGGGGAAAAATCGGCAGCGCAGATTTGTTGACGAACACGGGCTGGACGCTGGGCTGTCTAGGCCAGGCAGGAAAATTCGTCAAGGGGACGCGCTGACGAAACAGGGGCTGTTCAGACACAGCAGGCAGTGTGGAATCGGCAGCGCCGACGAAATCGGAGAAGTCGGCAGAATCGGCAGCCGGTGCTGGCGATGAGTCCGGACGTTTATAGTCCTAGGCTTGACGAAAACGACTGGGGGCCTAGGCACACACTGGGGCAGTGGCAGCTATGCCAACAGTGGGAAAAATCGGCAGCGCAGATTTTTTGACGAACATGGGCTGGACGCTGGGCTGTCCAGGCCAGGCAGGAAAAATCGTCAAGGGATGCGCTGACGAAGCAGGGGCTGTTCAGACACAGCGGGCAGTGTTGGAATCGGCAGCGCCGACGAAATCGGCGAAGTCGGCAGAATCGGCAGCCGGTGCTGGCGATGAGTCGGACTGTTTATAGTCCTAGGCGTGACGAAAACGACTGGGGGCCTAGGCACGCTGGGGCAGGGGCAGCGGCAGCGATGCCAACAGTGGGAAAAATCGGCAGCGCGGATTTGTGCAGCTGGAGGCCCGTCGGGGAAAATCGGCAGCGCAGATTTGTTGACGAACACGGGCTGGACGCTGGGCTGTCGAGGCCAGGCAGGAAAATTCGTCAAGGGGACGCGCTGACGAAACAGGGGCTGTTCAGACACAGCAGGCAGTGTTGGAATCGGCAGCGCGGACGAACGAGGGGCTGTTCAGACAAATCGGCAACGTCGGAAAAATCGGCAGCGCGGATTTGTGCAGCTGGAGGCCCTATCAGCTGGGTGCCCGCAACGAGTCATTCAATTCTCTGCCCTATCAACATAACTCCCGATGTGTTGTTCGCTATCTTGGAAGAAGAGATCTCTTCCTCCCCGCGTCGGCCGGGTGCGATTACCCGGCGGCGTCGTCCAAATGACTGCCCTATCGGCCACAACTGCTGATGGGGGGGATTAGAGGCGGGCCATGGTGGTGAGGGGAGGCCAAGACCGTGAAAGCAAGAGTTTTCCCGGGGCTCCTCCGGTGGCCCGGCATGCGCGCTGCCGGTTTTCCCGCATCCCGCCAAGAAAACGTCATGCTTTCCACGTGAAATCAATCCAGTAAAATCAGCCATATTTTTGTGAGGCTGCCAGCCGAATTTGGGGTCATTCCGGGCCGGTTCCTATTTTTGCGTATTTCCTAGATTTTTAATGGTAGGAAAATAAAAAAAATACTTCCCGACCTCGAAAAAATCTGGGAAAATTTATAAAGGTGGATTGGATTTTTGCCAACCTATGTGCAAAATTTCAGCTCAAAATACCAAGAAATGAATTTTTTAGAGGGGGGGTGACAGCTGGGACCTAGTAGTGTCTCCCTGCCAGAGCTGCAATAACACTTATAGCTCTTTAGGGGGTGGCCATGGGGCGCGCTGGCTGGCGCCCATAGGCCTGCCGCGGGGGCTGCTGCTGCTCACTACACGTGGGGGGCCTCACGGCCCGAAGTAACGCCGCCATCGATGACCCGTTTTCCGGCCGGCGACGACCCGATTCCGACCACCGCCCTATAAAAATCACACGCGCGCGCGCGCGCCGCCGCTCGCGCCCGCGCCCGCGCTGGTGCGGGGCGCTGGGGCCTGGGGCTGGGGCCTGGGGGCCTGGGGCCTGAGGGCCTGGGGCCCTTGGGGGCCCTTGGGCTCTTGGGCGATTGGGCGCGCGCTCTGCTGCGCGCGGCAATGATTTCCATGCCGCGCTGCGCAACGGGGGCTGACCGCGGGGACAGCCCCTGCTGGCTTGCTATTCTTGCCCGCGGGGGGGGGGGCTGCATTCGGGCCGTGGCAGCGGCCAGCGATGCCAGCGGGTCCCCGGGCTGGGAAATATCGGCAGCGCGGACAGCCCATGACTGGCTTGCTATCGTGCCCGCCGGGGGGCTGCCTTCGGGCCGGTGGCAGCGGCAGCGATGCTCAGCTGGTGGAAATATCGGCAGCGCGGACAGCCCCTGCTTGGCTTGCTATCTTGCCCGCGGGGGGGCTGCCTTCGGGGCCGTGGGCTAGCGGCTGCGAATGCCAGCGGTGGGAAATATCGGCAAGCGCGGACAGCCCCTGCTGGCTTGCTATCTTGCCCGCGGGGTGGGCTGCCATCGGGCCCGGGGCTGCGGTCTCAGCGATGCCAGCGGGTGGGAAATATCGGCAGCGCGGGAACCAGCCCTGCTGGCTTGGATATCTTGCCCGCGGGCGGGGCTGCCTTCGGGCCCGTGGCTAGACGGCAGCGATGCCAGCGGTGGGAAAATATCGGCAGCTAGCGGACAGCCCATGCATGGCTTGCTATCTTAAGCCCGCGGGGGGGCTGCCTTCCGGGCCCGGGGCCCTGCGGCAGCAGCGATGCAAGCGGTGGGAAATACGTTGGCAAGCCGCGGGACAGACCCTGATGGCTTGCTATCTTGCCCGCGGGGGGGCTTGCCTTCGGGCCGTGGGCAGCGGCAGCGATGCCAGCGGTGGGAAACTATCGGGCCAGCGCGGCCAAGCCCCTGCTGGCTTGCTATCTTGGACCGCGGTCGGTGGGCTGGCCTTCGGAACGTTCGGCAGCATTGGCAGAGATGCCAGGCGGTGGGAAATATCGGCAGCGCGGACAGCCCTGCTGGATTGCTATCTTGCCCGCGGTTAGGGCTGCCTCAGGGCCCGGGGCAGCGCGCTCGTTGCCAGCGGTGGAAAATATTTGCAGCGCGGGAACAGGCCCCTGCTGGCTTGCTATCTTGCCCGCGGGGGGGGCTGCCTTCGGGCCCGTCGGCATCGGCTTGCTGATGCTCAGCGGTGGGAAAAAAAAAAAAATTTTTTTTCTCGGCAGCGCGGACAGCCCATGTGGGCTTGCTATCGTGCCCGCGGGGGGGGCTGGGGCAATGCTTCGGGACCGGGGCAGCGGCAGCGTTGCCAGCGGTGGGAAAAATATCGGCAGCGCGGACAGCCATGCTGGCTTGCTATCTTGCCCGCGGGGGGGCTGCCTTCGGGCCCGTGGCAGCCGGCAGCGATGCCAGCGGTGGGAAATATCGGCAGGCGCGGACAGCCCCTGATGGCTTAGCTATCTTGCCCGCGGGAGGGGCTGCCTTCGGGCCGGGGCTGGCGGCAGCGATGCCAGCGGTGGGAAATATCGGCAGCGCGGACAGCCCCTGCTGGCTTGCTTTCTTGCCCGCGGGGGGGCTGCCTTCGGGCCCGTGGCAGGCGGCAGCGATGGCCAGCGGTCGGAAATATCGGCAAGCGCGGACAGACCCATGCTGGCTTGCTATCTTGCCCGCGGGGGTTGGCTGCCTGCGGGCCCGGGGCAGCTGCGCTCTTGCCCTGCCCCCCGCGCAGGGAAGAGGCTAGGGCGCTGCTGGGGCCAGCCCGACGTCGCTGGCCGCGCATGCGCGCTGCCGGTTTTCTCGCATCCCGCCAGGGAAAACGTCGTGCGTTCCCACATGAAACCATTACAGTAAAATCAGCCATATTTTTGTGAGGCTGCCAGCCAAATTTGGGGTCATTCCGGGCCGGTTCCCTATTTTTGCGTATTTCCTTTGATTTTTAATGGTAGGAAAATAAAATAAAATACTTCCCGAACCTCGAAAAAATCTGGGAAAAGTTATAAAGTTGGATTGGATTTTTCGCAGCCTCATGTGCAAAATTTCAGCTCAAAAAATTTTTTTTTTACCAAAGAAATGTATTTTTTTGAGGGGGGGTGACAGCTGGGGACCTAGTCGTGTCTACCCTGCCAGAGCTGCTATAACACTTATAGCTCTTTAGGGGGGTGCCCCTGACTGGCCATGGGGCGCGCTGGCTGGCGCCCATAGGCCTGCCGCGGGGGATTTGTGGGCTGCTGCTATACTCGGACTAACGTGGGGGGTCCTCATGGCCCGAAAGTATCGCCGCCCATCGATTGATCCCGTTTTCCGGCCGGCGACGGACCCGATTCGGGCCACCGTCCCTGTGACCCGCTCCAAGGAGTTGGGCGCGTTGGGGCTGCTTATCCGATGGCTGCGGCGCGCGCAACGCACTCTGATTTGCCAGCGCTCGTGCAAACCAATAGGCAGCCCCAACGCGCCCAACCGGCTCTTGTCTAAGTTGCATTTTTATTTTTCCCTATTTTTGATTTTTACTTTTTGTTTGTTCTTTTTTTTTTTTTTTTTTTTTCAGCGCGACGTCCACGATTCCGGCCACCGTCCCCGGGACCCGCTCTCCAAGCCGTTGAGCGCGTTTGGGGTGCTTATCCGCGGCGTGGGCGTGGGCCTCTTAACAAGACGCGGCTCGTTCCAAGGTGCTGGCAGCCGACGCGAGCCTCTCAGCTTGCGCCGACGTCTCCGTTGGCGGTGGCCGGAAAATCCCTTCCCGTCACCCGCTCCAAGCCGTTTGGCGCGTTGGGGCTGCTTATCCGCGGTCTCGGGCGTGGGGCATTAACAGGATTTTCCCCTTCGTGCCAAGGTGCTGGCAAGCCCCAACTTCTTGTTTTAATTATTATGGCCCATCGGCTTTGGCGCTACGTAACGGCGGACGTTGTACCTGATTACCGGCCACCCCCACCCACTCTGTGACCCGCTCCAAGCCGTTGGGCGCGTTGGGGCTGCTTATCCGCGGTTCTCGGGTGTTTGGGCCTCTTAACAGGATTCCCCTAGTGCCAAGGTTGCTGGCAGCCACCAACGCGACCAACGGCTGGGCGCGACGTCACGGCAGCGGATTGGCGCTGCCTCGTGCTCCGCAATGTTTGAGGCCTGGCCGACGTGTATGGTGCGGACCGCCGAGCTTGGGGATTGCGAGGAGAGCTGTACCGCGTGTGGGCGTGCTGCATTCAGTTGCGGCGTTCCTGCAAAGGATGCTGGCTCTCATCGCCATCCCCAAGCTCCTGGCGCGATGTTGCCGCTGCCGAGGCCTAGGCATCCGGCTTCCGAGCTGAGGCAGATGGCCCCCCGAATGATTGTCCCTGTTGCTCCCCCGGGGGGTGCCTTGTCCCTTCGTGATCCGCCGCGTTTCCCACGCGGCTTGTTGCGTGTCCCTTCGTGATCCCCCGCGTCCCCCGCGGCTTGTTGCTTGTCCCTTCGAGATCCTTCGCGTCCCCCAGCGGCGTGTTTGGTGCTTGTCCCTTCGAGATCCTTTCGCGTTCCAGCGGTGCGGGCCGACGATCTCTCTCGGGTGTTTCTCACTTGCCCTACGTGGACGTGGTTTCGCTCGTCGGGATTGTTGTCGCGTGTAAGCGTTGAGTCGGCTTTAATGAGCGGTAAGTGGGCTGTCCGTGTCGGCAGGCTCGCGTGCTTGTGCACCGGACTGTCGGGCCTGCTGCCCCCATCACTCTCGGCCCAAGGCCCTGGGTTGCCGTGCGGCTAGGCGGGGTTCCTGTGCTGCGTTACCCACTTCGGCTGGAATTTGATTGCTGAAGCATGTCCCTCTCCGCCGCAGCGCCTCCCCGGGGGCGCGGGGCGAACCTTGAGCAGCGCGCGCCCGTGTTCCTGTTCGTGCGGAATCACCGCCGAACTGGCCCTACGTGCACGGTCGCTCGTGCTTCGGGAAGCGGAATGCTGATGCCGGCGCGGGGGCCTCCGCCCTAGCGACCGTCCCGTTCGAGCCGCTTAGTGCTCGATAAGAACGACTTCATCGCCCGTCTCGGCCCCTCGTGATCAATCGAGCGTCGGGGAATCGTGCGGGTCGTGGTGTCGCCAAGGAATGCTACCTGGTTGATCCTGCCAGTAGTCATATGCTTGTCTCAAAGATATAGCCATGCATGTGTAAGTATGAACTAATTCAGACTGTGAAACTGCGAAATGATCATTAAATCAGGTTATAGTTTGTTTGATGGTATTTGCTACTGGGATAACCGGAGTAATTCTTAGAGCTAATACGATGCAAACAAACTCCGACTTCTGGAAGGGACGCATTTATTTGATAAAAGGACGACGCGGGCTCTGCCCGTTGCTATGATGATTCATGATAACTCGACGGATCGCTACCGGCCATCGTGGCTGGCGACAGCATCATTCAGATTTCTGCATCCTATCAACTTTCGTTGGTAGGATAGAGGGCCTACCATGGTGGTGACAGGGTGACGGAGAATTAGGGTTCGATTCCGGAGAGGGAGGACTGAGAAACGGCTACCACATCCAAGGGAAGGCAGCAGGCGCGCAAATTACCCAATCCTGACACGGGGAGGGGTTGGGAGGTGTGACTATAAATAACAATACCGGGCTCTTCGAGTCTGGTAATAGGAATGGAGTACATTCTAAATACCTTAACGAGGATCCATTGGAGGGCAGGTCTGGTGCCAGCCAGCCGCGGTATAATTCCAGCTCCAATAGCGGTATATTTAAAGTTGTTTGAGTTATTAAGCTTCGTAGTTCGACTTTGGGTTGGGTCGGCCGGTCCGCCTCAGGTGTGCACCGGTCGCCTCGTCCCTTATACCGGCGGATGCGCTCCTGGCCTTAACTGGATGGGTCGTTGCCTTGGGCCTACGGTGCTGTGACTTTGATGAAAGTTTCGAGTGCTCAATGCCAAGCTTACGCTCTGGATTTACATTTGCCATGGCGATATCATCATAGGGTTTTCGATCCTATTGTGTTGGCACTTCGGGATCGGAGTAATGATTAACAGGGACAGTCATTGGGGGCTTTCGTATCTTCATAGTCAGAGGTGTAATTCTTGGATTTATGAAAGACGAACAACTGCGGAAGCATTTGCCAAGGATGTTTTCATTAATCCAAGATCGAGAACTGATGGGGGCTCGGAAGGACGATCAGATACCGTACTACATTGTCTCAATCTTAAACGATGACGACCATGGGATTGGCGGAATGTGGCTTCTAGGACTCCGCCTAGCCCCTTTTGAGGAAATCAAAGTTTTTGGGTTCTGGGGGTAGTATGGTCGCAAGGATTGAAACTTAAAGGAATTGACGGAAGGGCACCACCTGGAGTGGAGCCTGAGGGCTTAATTTGACTCAAACACGGGGAAACTTACCAGGTCCAAGTATAGTAAGGATTGACAGACATGAGAGCTTCTTTCTTGATTCTATTGGGTGGTGGTGCATGGCCGTTCTTAGTTGGTGGATTCGATTTGTCTGGTTAATTCCGTTAACGATACGAGACCTAAGTCATGTCTAACTAGCTATAGCGGAAGGTGACCCTCCGCAGGCCAGCTTCTTAGAGGGACTATGGCCTTCCAGGCCAAGGAAGTTCGAGGCAATACCAGTTCTGTGATGACCTTAGATGTTCTGGGCCGCACGCGCGCTACACTGATTGTAATTCCAACGAGGTCTATAGGCCTTGGCCGACAGGACCCGGGGTAGGGTAATCTTTGAAAATTCATAGTGATGGGGACTAGTTCACTTGCATTTGTTGGTCTTCAACGAGGAATTCCTAGTAAGCTGGAGGTCATCAGCTCGCGTTGACTACGTCCCATGCCCTTTGTACACACCGCCCGCTCGCTCCTACCGATTGAATGGTCCGGTGAAGTGTTCGGATCGCGGCGGTAGAAGTGGGCGGTTCGCCGCCGGCTGACGGTCGCGAGAAGTCCACTGAACCTTAATCATTTAGAGGAAGGAGAAGTCGTAACAAGGTTTCCGTAGGTGAACCTGCGGAAGGATAATTGTCGAAACCTGACTTGCAGAACGGACCCGCGAACCCGTGGCTATGACAAGCCGGGCTCGGGGGGCACCCGCCCCTCGCGTCCTCGCGGGCCGTGGGCAGGGACGCGTCTGCGCCCTGCGCGGCTCGCAAACGAACCCTCGGCGACGGAGAAGCGCCAAGGAAAATTGAGTACTAGGAGCGCTCCCCCGTAGCCTCGGCGTCGGGGGGCGCGCCTTCTTCTGGTGATAATCTAAACGAACTCTCCGCAACGGATATCTCGGCTCTCGCATCGATGAAGAACGTAGCGAAAAGCGATACTTTGTGGTGAATTGCAGAATCCCGTGAACCATCGAGTCTTTGAACGCAAGTTGCGCCCGAGGCTCCCTGGTCGAGGGCACGGTCTCTGACTGGGTGTCAACGCATCGTCGCCCCCTCTCCCCTCGGCTCGCATGAGGGCGGGGGCAGGATACTGGTCTCCCGCGCGCTCCCGCTCGCGGTTGGCCCAAAATCGAGACCTCGGCGACGGTCGCCACGACGAGCGGTGGTTTGAGAGAACCTTCGGACACGGTCGTGCGCGCGCCTGTCGACCCCGGGATCTCCTGGGACCCTCGGGCATCGAAATTCTAGGATTAGCTCTCGTTGCGACCCCAGGTCAGGCGGGATCTTACCCGCTGAGTTTAAGCATATCAAAAAAAGCGGAGGAAAAGAAACTTACAAGGATTCCCCTAGTAACGGCGAGCGAACCGGGAAATGCCCAGCTTGAGAATCTGGCGCCTGCGGCGTCCGAATTGTAGTCTGGAGAAGCGTCCTCAGCGGCGGACCAGGCCCAAGTCCCCTGGAAAGGGGCGCCGGAGAGGGTGAGAGCCCCGTCGTGGCTGGACCCTGCCGCACCACGAGGCGCTGTCTGCGAGTCGGGTTGTTTGGGAATGCAGCCCCAATCGGGCGGTAAATTCCGTCCAAGGCTAAATACGGGCGAGAGACCGATAGCAAACAAGTACCGCGAGGGAAAGATGAAAAGGACTTTGAAAAGAGAGTCAAAGAGTGCTTGAAATTGTCGGGAGGGAAGTGGATGGGGGCCGGCGATGCGCCCCAGGGCGGATGTGGAACGGTTACGGCCGGTCCGCCGATCGGGCTCGGGGCGTGGGACCGATGCGGATCGCTTGGGTGGCGGCCCAAGTCCGGGCCTTTGAAAACGCCCGTGGAGACGCCGTCGTCGCGATCCGTGGACCTGCAGCCTGCGCAGCCGTCACGGCGTGCCCCGGCACCATGCGCGCTCCGGGCATCGGCCTGTGGGCTCCCCATTCGGTTTCCCGTCTTGATCGGACCAAGGAGTCTGACATGTGTGAGGGTCAACGGGCGAGTAAACCCGTAAGGCGCCAGGAAGCTGACTGGCGGGGGATCTCTTCGAGGGTTGCACCGCCGATCCGACCTGGATCTTCTGAGTAAGGGTTCGAGTGAGAGCATGCCTGTCGGGACCCGAAAGATGGTGAACTTATGCATCGAGCGGGTGCGATATGCCAGAGGAAACTCTGGTGGAGGCCCGCAGCGATTCTGACGTGCAAATCGTTCGTCTGACTTGGGTATAGCGGGCGACAGACTAATTCGAACCGTCTTAGACGTAGCTGGTTCCCTCCGAAAGTTTTTTTTCCCCTCAGGATAGCTGGATGCTCGGTGCGAGTTCCTATCGGGTTAAAGCCAATGATTAGAGGCTTCGGGGGCGGCAACGCCCTCGACCTAATTCTCAAACTTTAAATAGGTAGGAACGGCGCGGCTGCTTCGTTGAGCCGCGCCAGGAAATCGTGAGCTCAATAGTGGGCCATTTTTTGTAAGCAGAACTGGGCGATGCGGGATGGACCGGAAGCAGGGTTACGGTGCCCAACTGCGCGACTAACTCTTAGAAACCACAAAGGTTTGTTGGACGATTAGGACAGCAGGACGGTGGTCATGGAAGTCGAAATCCGCTAAGGAGTGTGTAACAACTCACCTGCCGAATCAACTAAGCCCCGTAAAATGGATGGCGCTGAAGCGCGCGCACCTATACCCGGCCGTAGGGGGCAAGCGCCAGGCACACGATTGAGTAGGAGGGCGCGGGGGGGCGGTTTCGCTGCAAAAAACCCGAGGGCGCGAGCCCGGGCGGACTCGGCCGTCGGTGCATGATCTTGGTGGTAGTGAGCAAATATTCAAATGAGAAAAAGAACTTTGAAGGCCGAAGAGGGGGATAAGGTTCCATGGGAACGGCTTCTTGCACATGGGTTAGTCGTTCCTAAGAGGCGGGGGGAAAGCCCGTCCGACAGCGCGTTTGCGCAGCGGAGCTTCGAACGGGATTTGGTGTTTTTTTAAATTCCTGATCCGGGACGTTGGCGGCTGACGGCAAAGTTAGGGAGTCCGGAGACGTCGGCGGGAGCCTCGGGAATAGTTATCTTTTCTGTTTAACAAGCCCGCCCACCTCTGGAATCGACTTTGTAGGAGGTAGGGTTCAGCGGCTGGTCCAAGAGCACCGCACGTCGCGTGGTGTCGGTTGAGCACAAGGCGGCCTCTTGAATATTACGCGAGGACCGAGTTGCCTCCCACGCACCCGGTCGTACTCAGAACCGCATCAGGTCTCCAAGGTGAACAGCCTCTGGTAGATGGAACAATGTAGGCAAGGGATTAGTCGGCAAAATGGATCCGTAACCTCGGGGAAAAGGATTGGCTCTGAGGGCTGGGCTGGGGGTTCCCAGTTCCGAAACCCGTCGGCTGTCGGTGGGATGCTCGAGCTGCTCCCGCGGCAGAGAGCGGGTCGTTCGCGTGCCGGACGGGGGACGGGTCTGGGAACGGCCCCTTCGGGGGGGCCTTCCGCGGGCTTCGAACAGTCGACTCAGAACTGGTACGGACAAGGGGAATCCCGACTTGTTTAATTAAAACAAAGCATTGCGATGGTCCCTGCGGATGCTCACGCAATGTGATTTCTGCCCAGTGCTCTGAATGTCAAAGTGAAGAGAAATTCCAACCTAGCTGCGGGTAAACGGCGGGAGTCCACTATGATTCTCTTAAGGTAAGCCAAATGCCTCGTCATCTAAATTAGTGACGCGCATGAATGGATATTAACGAGATTCCAACTGTCCCTGTCTACTATTCAAGGCCAGAAACCACAGCCAAAGGGAACGGGCTTGGCGGAATCTGCAGGGAAAGAAGACCCTGTTGAGCTTGACTTCTAGGTCCGACTTTGTGAAAATGGACTTGAGAGGTGTTGGATAAGGTGGGAGCTTCGGCGGTAAGGTGAAATACCACTACTTTTTAACGTTCATTTTAACTTATTCCAGTGAATCGGAGGCGAGGGCGATGCCCCTCTTTTTGGACCCAAAGGCGCTTCGGCGGCCGATCCGGGCGGAAGACATTGTCAGGTGGGTGGTGTTTGGCTGGGGCGGCACATCTGTTAAAAAAGGAATGCAGGTGTCCTAAGATGAGCTCAACGAGAAAAGAAATCTCGTGTGGAACAAAAGGTTAAAAAGCTCGTTTGATTCTGATTTCCAGTACGAATACGAAAAGTGAAAGCGTTTGCCTATCGATCCTTTAGACCTTCGGAATTTGAAGCTGGAGGTGTCAGGAAGAAAAAGTTTAACCACATGGGATAACTAGGCTTGTGGCAGCCAAGCGTTCATAGCGACGTTGGCTTTTTGATCCTTCGATGTCGGCTCTTCACTATCATTGTGAAGCAGAATTCACCAAGTGTTGGATTGTTCCACCCACCAATAGGGAACGTGAGCTGGGTTTTTTGACCGTCGTGAGACAGGTTTGTTTTACCCTACCTGATGACTTGTGTCGCATTAGTTAATCCAACCTAGTACGAGAGGAACCGTTGTGATTCGCACAATTGGTCATCGCGACTTGGTTGAAAAGCCAGCTGGCGCGAAAGCTACCGTGCGTTGGATTATGAATGAACGCCTCTAAGTCAGAATCCGGGTCTAGATGCGACGCGTGGCGCCCGCCGCCCGAGTGCCGGACCTGCAGTAGGGGCCTCTTGGCCCCGGAGGCACGTGCCGTTGGCCTAGCCCTCGCGGCGGATAAGTAAGAGCCGCGCGGGCCCGCCTTGAAGTACAATATCCCACCGAGCGGCGGGTAGAATCCCTTTGCAGACGACTTTTAAATACGCGACCGGGGTATTTTAAGTGGCGGAGTGGCCTTGCTGCCTACGAATCCACTGAGATTCAGCCCCATGTCGCCTCAGATTCGTCCCCCCCCCCCGGCCCATCTAGGGGCACGGCGTCGACGAGGCTGGGATTGGATGGGACTCGTGGCAGCGCATCCCGGGATCTAAGGGACTGGATAGTCCAAGGCTTGAAGAGAAAGACTGTTGGTCTAGAGACAGCGGGGCTAGTGGCAGCCATGCCACCAATAAGGGGAAGATCGGCAGCGCAGATTTGTGCAAGCTGCAGGCCCCGTCGGGGAAGATCGGAGGCGCAGATTGCTTGACGAACATGGGCTGGACGCTGGGCTCTCCAGGCCTAGGCAGGAAAATTCGTCGAGGGGATTGCGCCGACGAAATCGGCAAAGGTCGTCAGAATCTGCAGCCGGTGGCTGGCGATGAGTCGGACGATTTATAGTCTAGGGTGACGAAAACGGACTGGGGGGGGAGGCACACGCTTATGGGATGCGCAGTTGCAGGATGCCAACAGTGGGAAAATTCGGCAGCGCAGAAGATTTTTGACGAACATGGGTGTCCAGGCCTGGCAGGGAAAAATCGTTCAAGGGGATGCGCTGTGCGAAGCAAGGGGTGTTCAGACACAGCGGGCAGTGCTGGATTCGGCTAGCGCCGACGAAATCGGCCGAAGTCGGCAGAATCGGCAGCCGGTGCTGGCGATGAGTCTGGACTGTTTATAAGTCCTAGGCGATGACGAAAAAGACTGGGGGCCTAGGCACGCGCTTGGTTGGGCCAGCTGGCAGCGGATGCCCACAGCGGGAGGAAAAATCGGCAGCGCAGATTTTTTTGACGAACATGGGCCTGGACGCTGGGCTGTCCAGGCCAGGCAGGAATAGGAAAATTCGTCAAGGGCATGCGCTGACGAAGCAGGGGCTGTTCAGATTCAGCTGGGCAGTGCTGGAATCGGCAGCGCCGACGAAATCGGCGAAGTCGGCAGAATCGGCAGCCGGTGCTTGGCGATGAGTTCGGACTGTTTTTATAGTCCTAGGCGTGACGAAAAAGACTAGGGGCCTCTAGGCACGCGCTTTGGTGGCAGCGGCAGCGTTGCCCACAGCGGGAAAAAAATCGGGCAGCGCAGATTTTTTGACGAACATGGGGGCTGGACGCTCGGGCTGTCCAGGCCAGGCTAGGAAAATTCGTTCAAAGGGGATGCGCAGACGAAGCAGGAGGCTGTTTCAGACACAGCAGGCAGTGCTTGGTTCGGCTGCGCCGACGAAATCGGCAAATGTCGGCAGAATCGGCAGCTGGTGATGGCGATGAGTCTGGAATGTTTATTAGTCCTAGGCGTGACGAAAAAGACTGGGGGCTTAGGCACTGCGCTTGGATCTTTGGCAGCGGCAGCGATGCCCATACAGAGGGAAAATTCGGCAGCGCTAGATTTTTTTACGAACATGGGCTGGACGCTGGGCTGTCCAGGCCAGGCAGGAAAATTCGTCAAGGGGATGCGCTGACGAAGCAGGGGCTGTTCAGACACAGCGGGCAGTGCTGGAATCCGGCAGCGCCGACGAAATCGGCGAAGTCGGGCAGAATCGGCATGCCGGTGCTGGCGATGAGTCTGGGTGTTTATAGTCCTAGGCGTGACGAAATAACGACTGGTGGCCTAGGCACGCGCTGGGGCGGGGCCTGCAAGGCTGCGATGCCCACACAGGGGAGGAAAAATCAGGCAGCGCGGAATTTGTGCAGCTGAGGCCCGTCGGGGTGAAAAAATCTGGGCCAGCGCAGAGATTTTTTTTTTGTACGAACATGGGCTTGGACGCTGGGGCTGTCCTCAGGCCAGGTCAGGAAATTTCGTTGAGGGGATGCGCTGGACGAAGCAGGGGCCTGTTCAGACACAGCGGGCAGTGCTGGAATCCTGCAGCGCCGACGAAATCGGCCGAAGTCATGGCAGAATCGGCAGCCGGTTCTGGCACGATGAGTCCGGACTGTTTTGATAGTCCTAGGCGTGACGAAATACGACTGGGGGACTAGGCACACGCTGGGGCAGGCGGCAGCGGCAGCGATGCCAACAGTCGGAAAAATCCTGGCTCAGCGCGGATTTGTGCAGCTGGAGGCCCGTCGGGGAAAATCTTGGCCAGCGAAGATTTGGTGACGAACACGGGCTGGACGCTGGGCTGTCCAGGCCAGGCCGGAAAAAATTCCGTGAGGGGGACGCGCTGACGAAACAGGGGCTGTTCAGACACTAGCAGGCAGTGTTTTGAATCGAGCAGCGCGGACGAACGAGGGGCTGATTCAGGACAAATCGGCAACGTCGGGGTCAAAATCGGCAGCGCGGATTTGTGCAGCTGCGAGGCCCTATCAGCTGGCTGCCCGCAAACGAGTCATTCAATTACTCCTGGCCCTATCAACATATACCTCCCGATGTGTTGTTCGTCTAAATCCCTTGGAAGAAGAGATCTCTTCCTCCCCGCGTCGGCCGAGGTGGCGATTACCCCAGGCGGCGTCTTACAAATCACTGCCCTATCGGCTACAACATGACTGATGGGGGGGATTCTAGCGGCCATGGCCATGGTGTGTGAGAGGGAGGCCCAAGACACGTGAAAGCAAAGAGTTTTCCCGGGGCTCCTCCGCTGGCCGCGCCATGCGCGCTGCGGTCTTTCCCGCATCCCGGCCAAGAAAACGTCGATGCTTTCCACGTGAAAACCAAAAACTCCAGGTAAAATCAGCCATATTTTTGTGAGGCTTGCCAGCCGAATTTGGGGTCCATTCCGGGTCCGGTTCCTCATTTTTTGCGTATTTCCTTGATTTTCAATGGTAGGAAAATAAAAACAAATACTTCCCGATCCTCGAAAATATCTAGGGGAAAATTTATAAAGGTGGATTGGATTTATTTGGCCAACCTCATGTGCAAAATTTCAGCTCAAAATACCAAGAAATGAATTTTTTAGAGGGGGGGTGACAGCTGGGACCTAGTAGTGTTCTACCCCTTGCCAGAGCTGCAATAACACTTATAGCTCTTTAGGGGGCGGTGGCCCATGGGGCGCGCTGGCTGCGCGCCCATGAGGCCTGCCGCGGGGGCTGCTTGCTGCTACGCTGCGACTAACACGTGGGGGGCCTCACGGCTCCGAAGTAACGCCGCCATCGATGACCCGTTTTCGGCCGGCGGACGACCCGATTCCGACCACCGCCCTATAAAAATCACACGCGCGCGCGCGCGCGCCCGCCCGCGCCCGCGCTGGGCGCTGGGGCGCTGGGGCGCTGGGGCTGGGGCTGGGGCTGGGGGCCTGGGGCCTGAGGGCCTGGGGCCCTTGGGGGCCCTTGGGCTCTTGGGCGATTGGGGCTGCGCGCGCGCGGCAATGATTCCCATGCCGCGCTGCGCAACGGGGGCTGACGCGGGGACAGCCCCTGCTGGCTTGCTATCTTACCCGCGGGGGGGCTGCCTTCGGGCCTGCCCCCTGCGCTCTTGCCTGCCCCCCGCGCGGGAGAGGCTACGCACACGCTGGGGCAGCGGCAGCGATAAACAGCAGTGGGAAAAATCGG
>JAQIZT010000785.1:15000-16067 GCA_029228515.1 Populus alba x Populus x berolinensis | reverse complement strand
GTGATTTATAGGGCGGTGGTCGGAATCGGGTCGTCGCCTGACGGAAAAACGGGTCATCGATGTCGGCGTTACTTTCGGGCCGTGAGCCCCCCCACGCTGTGTAGCAAGCAGCTCGCAAATCCCCGCGGCAGGCCTATGGGCGCCAGCCAGCGCAGCCCCATGGCCAGTCGGGGGGCACCCCCCTAAAGAGCTATAAGTGTTTATTGCCAGCTCTGGCAGGGGGCAGACACTACTTAGGTCCCAGTTTCACACCCCCTCTAAAAAATTCATTTCTTGGTATTTTGAGCTGAAATTTTGCACATAGGTTGGCAAAAATCCAATCCATCCTTTATAAATTTTCCCAGATTTTTTTCGAGGTCGGGAAGTATTTTTTTTTAGTTTCCTACCATTAAAAAATCAAGGAAATACGCAAAAAAATAGGAAAACCGGCCCGGATTGGACCCAAATTCAAGGGACTGGCAGCCTCACAAAAATATGGCTGATTTTACTGGATTGATTTCTCGTGGAAAGCTCGACGTTTTCTTGGCGGGATGCGGGAATAAAACCGGCAGCGCGCCATGCCGCGGCCACCCGGAGGAGGCCCGGTGAAAATCTCTTGCTTTCACGGTCTTTGGCCTCCCTCACCACCATGGCCGGCCTCTAATCCACCCCCATCAGCAGTTGTGGCCGATAGGGCAGTGATTTGAACGACGCCGCAGGGTAATCGCACCCGGCCGACGCGGGGAGGAAGAGATCTCTTTCTTCCAAAGATAGCGAACAAAAAAACATCGGGAGTTATGTTGATAGGGCAGAGAATTGAATGACTTCGTTTGCGGGCAGCCAGCTGATAGGGCCTCCTGCTGACACAAATCCGCGCTGCCGATTTTTCCGACGTTGCCGATTTGTCTGAACAGCCCCTCGTTCGTCCGCGCTGCCGGATTCAACACTGCCTGCTGTGTCTGAACAGCCCCTGTTTCGTCAGCGCGTCCCCTTGACGAATTTTCCTGCTGGCCTCGACAGTCCCAGCGTCCAGCCCGTGTTCGTCAACAAATCTGCGCTGACGATTTTCCCCGGCGGGCTCCAGCTGC
>JAQIZT010000785.1:2500-5000 GCA_029228515.1 Populus alba x Populus x berolinensis | reverse complement strand
AAGCCAGCGGGGGCTGTCCGCGCTGCCGATTTTTCCCACTGCTGGCATCGCTGCCGCTGCCCCGGGCCCGAAGGCAGCCCCCCCGCGGGCACGACAGCAAGCCAGCGGGGGCTGTCCGCGCTGCCGATTTTTCCCACTGCTGGCATCGCTGCCGCTGCCCCGGGCCCGAAGGCAGCCCCCCGCGGGCACGACAGCAAGCCAGCGGGGGCTGTCCGCGCTGCCGATTTTTCCCACTGCTGGCATCGCTGCGCTGCCCCGGGCCCAAGCGCCCACGAGCCCAAGGGCCCCCCAGGGCCCAGGCCCTCAGGCCCCAGCGCCCCGCGCCAAGCAGCAGAGGGGGCGCTCGGGCGCGGGCTTGGGCGCGCTGGGGTCGGGGGGGGCAGGGCGCGGGCCGCGAAGCGGGCAGCGCGGCGGCGGGCGGCGCGCGCGCGTGTGATTTTTATAGGGCGGTGGTCGGAATCGGGTCGTCGCCGGCCGGAAAACGGGTCATCGATGGCGGCGTTACTTCGGGCCGTGAGGCCCCCCACGTGTGTAGCAGCAGCTCGCAAATCCCCCGCGGCAGGCCTATGGGCGCCAGCCAGCGCGCCCCATGGCCAGTCGGGGGGCACCCCCTAAAGAGCTATAAGTGTTATTGCAGCTCTGGCAGGGGCAGACACTACTAGGTCCCAGCTGTCACCCCCCCTCTAAAAAATTCATTTCTTGGTATTTTGAGCTGAAATTTTGCACATAGGTTGGCAAAAATCCAATCCACCTTTATAAATTTCCCAGATTTTTTCGAGGTCGGGAAGTATTTTTTTTTATTTTCCTACCATTAAAAATCAAGGAAATACGCAAAAATAGGAACCGGCCCGGAATGACCCCAAATTCGGCTGGTAGCCTCACAAAAATATGGCTGATTTTACTGGATTGATTTCACGTGGAAAGCATGACGTTTTCTTGGCGGGATGCGGGAAAACCGGCAGCGCGCATGCCGCGGCCACCGGAGGAGCCCCGGAAAACTCTTGCTTTCACGGTCTTGGCCTCCCCTCACCACCATGGCGGGCCTCTAATCCCCCCCACCAGCAGTTGTGGCCGATAGGGCAGTGATTTGAACGACGCCGCCGGGTAATCGCACCCGGCCGTCGCGGGGAGGGAAGAGATCTCTTTCTTCCACAGATAGCGAACAACACATCGGGAGTTAATGTTGATAGGGCCAGAGAATTGAATGACTCGTTGCGGGCAGCCAGCTGATTAGGCCTCCCAGCCTGCACAAATCCGCGCTTTTGCCGATTTTTCCGACGTTGCCGTGATTTGTCTGAACAGACCCTCGTTCGTCCGCGCTGCCGATTCCAACACTGCCTCGGGGGGAATTTATGCCATGTCTGAACAGCCCCTGTTTCGTCAGCGCGTCCCCTTGACGAAATTTTCCTGGCTGGCCTCGACAGCCCAGCGTCCTGCCTGTGTTTCGTCAAACAAATCTGCGCTGCCGATTTTCCCCGACGGGCCTCCAGCTTCGCATAGCTGCCAATTTTGCCCACTGTTGGCATAGCTGCCGCTGTCTAGGCCCCCAGTCGTTTTCGTCAAGCCTAGGACTATATAAATCCAGTCCGGTTCTCATCGCCTCAAGCCACCGGCTTCCGATTCTGCCGACTTCTCCGATTTCGTCGGCGCATTGTTTGACGATTCCACAACACTGCATGCGTGTGTCTGAACAGCCCCTTGTTTCGTCCAGCGCATCCCCTTGACGATTTTTCCTGCCTGGCCTGGACAGCCCAGCGTCCAGCCCATGTTCGTCAAAAAATCTGCGCTGCCGATTTTTCCACTGTTGGCATAGCTGCCACTGCCCCAGTTGTGTCTAGGCCCCCAGTCGTTTCCGTCAAGCCTGGGACTATAAATCGTCCGGACTCATCGCCAGCACCGGCTGCCGATTCTGCCGACTTCTCCGATTTCGTCGGCGCTGCCGATTCCAACACTTGCCTGGGGCTGTGTCTGGAATCAACCCCTGTTTCGTCAGCGCGTCCCCTTGACGAAATTTACTGCCTTGGCCTCGACAGGCCCTGCGGTCCTGCCCGTGTCTCGTCAACAAAATCGGCGCTGCCCGATTTTCCCCGACAGGGCCTCCAGCTGCGGCATCTCCGCGCTGCCCATTTTTCCCACTGTTGGCATCGGTTGCCGATTTTTCCCACTTGTTGGTTATCTCGCTGCCCCTGCCTAGGCCCCCAGTCTTGTCTCGTCACGCCTAGGACTATAAAACAGTCCAGACTCATCGCCAGCACCGGCTGCCGTATTCTGCCGATTTCGTCGGCGCTGCCGATTCCCACCCCTTGCCCGCTGTGTCTGAACAGGCCCCCCTCCGACTTCGTCAGCGCGGTCCCCCCCTCGCCCCCGCACTTTTTCCTCGCCCCTGGCCTGGACAGCCCGGCGTCCAGCCCATGTTCGTCAATAAATTTGCGCTGCCGATTTTTCCCACTTGGCCCCAGCGTGTGTCTAGGCACCCAGTCGTTTTTCGTCTAGCCTAGGA
>JAQIZT010000784.1:12500-16096 GCA_029228515.1 Populus alba x Populus x berolinensis | reverse complement strand
GGAAAAATCGGCAGCGCAGATTTTGTGACGAACATGTGGCTGGACGCTGGGCTGTCCAGGCCAGGCAGGAAAATTCAGTCCAGGGGATGCGCTGACGAAGCTGGGCTGTACAGACACAGCGGGCAGTGCTGGAATCGGCAGCGCCGACGAAATCGGCTGAAGTGCGCAGAATCGGCAGCCAGCGTGCTGGCTATGAGTCCAGGACTGTTTATAATTCCTAGGCGTGACGAAAACGACTGGGGTCCTAGGCACACCGCTGGGGCAGGGGCAGCTGGCAGCGATGACCAACAGAGGGAAAAATCGGCAGCGCGGATTTGTGCAGCTGGAGGCCCGTCGGGGAAATCGGGCAGCGCAGAGTTTGAGTGCACGAACACGGGACTGGACGATGGGCTGTTCCAGGCCAGGCAGGAAAATTCGTCGAGGGGACGCGATGACGAAACAGGGGCTGTTCAGACCCAGCAGGCAGTGTTGGAATCGGCAGCGCGGGACGAACGAGGGGCTGTTCAGACAAATCCGGGGGGGCACAACGTCGGCAAAAATCGGCAGCGCGGATTTGTGCAGCTGGGGGCAGGCCCTATCAGCTGGCTGCCCGCAACGAGTCATTCAATTCTCTGCCCTATCAACATAAACTCCCGATGTGTTGTACGCTATCTTGGAAGAAGAGATCTCTTCCTCCCCGCGTCGGCCGGGTGCGATTACCCGGGCGCGCGTCTGTTCAAATCACTGACCCTAATCGGCTACAACTGCTGATGGGGGGGCTCTTAGAGGCCTGCCATGGGTGGTGCGGGGAGGCCAAGACCGTGAAAGCAAGAGGGGGGGGGGGCGCGGAGTGTTTTCCCGGGGCTCCTCCCGCTGGCCGCGCATGCGCGCTGCCGGTTTTCCCGCATCCCGCCTAGAAAACCGCTCGTGCTTTCCACGTGAAACCAATCCAGTAAAATCAGCCATATTTTTGTGAGGCAGCCTGGCCGAATTTGGGGTCATTCCGGGCCGGTTCCTATTTTTGCCGTATTTCCTTGATTTTCAATGGTAGGAAAATAAACAAAAATACTTCCCTGACCTCGAAAAAATCTGGGAAAATTTATAAAGGTGGATTGGATTTTTGCCAACCTATGTGCAAAGTTTCAGCTGCAAAATACCAAGAAATGAATTTTTTAGAGGGGGGGTGACAAGCTGGGACCTAGTAGTGTCTACCCCTGCCAGAGCTGCAAATAACACTTCTAGCTCTTTAGAGGGGGTGGCCACATGGGGCGGAGCTGTGGGCGTAAGGCAGACGGGGGGGGGTGCCGGCGGGTGGTGTTGTGGGGCTGGGGCTTGGGGGACGGGTTAGCGGGGCGGGCATGTGGCGGGCGGTGTCGGTGCTGGAAGGCGTGGTGCGGGGAGCGCTGGCTGGCGCACATAGGCCTGCCGCGGGGGCTGCTGACTACGACTCGGACTAACGTGGGGGGCCTCACGGCCCGATAGTAACGCCGCCATCGATGACCCGTTTTCGGCCCGGAGACGACCCGATTTCGACCACCGCCCTATAAAAATCACACGCGCGCGCCCGCGCGCGCAACGCGCCCGCCGCGCCGACTGGGACAGCATGGGGGCGCTGGGGCTGGGGCGCTGGGGCCTGGGGGCCTGGGGCCTGAGTGCCTGGGGCCCTTGGGGGCCTTGGGCACTTGGGCGCTTGGCGCGGCGCGCGCCGGCAGTGGTTCCCCTCGCCGCGCTGCGCAACGGGGGCTGCCGCGGGGACAGCCCCTGCTGCCTTGCTATCTTTCCGCGGGGGGGCTGCCTTCGCGCCCTGGCCCCCTCGCTCTTGCCTGCCCCCCGCGCGGGTGAGGCTAGGCACACGCTGTGGGCAGGCCGGCCGCGATTTTTAAAAAACAGTGGGAAAATTCGGCAGCGCGGTAAATGCCGCTGGAGGGGCCGTTCGCGGAAAATCGGGCCAGCGCAGAGTTATTTGACGAGACACGGGGCTGGCGCTGGGCTTGCCAGGCCTTGGCAGGAAAATTCGGTCACTAGGGGGTAGGCTCACGGCAACGGGGGCAGACGCGGGCACAGCCCCTGCTGGGTTGCTATCTTGCCCGCGGGGGGGGCTGCCGTCGGGCCCGGTGGCAGCCCGGCAGCGATGCCAGCGGTGGGAAATATCGGCAGCGCGGACAGCCCCTGCTGGCTTGCTATCTTGCCGCGCGGGGGGGCGCGCCTTCGGGCCGGGGGCAGCGGCAAGCGATTGCCAGCGGTGGGAAATATCCGGACAGCGCGGCTAGCCCCTGCTGGCTTGCTATCTTGCCCGCGGGGGGGCTGCCGTCGGGCCCGGTGGGGAGACTGGCAGCGATGCCAGCGGTGGGAAAATATCGGCAGCGCAGGACTAGCCCCTGCTGGCTTGCTATCTTGCCCGCGGGGGGGCTGCCTTTCGGGCCCGGGGCAGCGGCCAGCGATGCCATCGGTGGGAAATATCGGCAGCGCGGACAGCCCCTGCTGGACTGCACAATCTTGCCCGCGGGGGGGCTGCCTTCGGGCCCGGGGGGCAGCGGCAGCGATGCGCCAGCGGTGGGGCAATATCGGCAGCGCGGACAGGCCCCGCTGGCTTGCTATCTTGCCCGCGGGGGGGCTGAATTCGGGCCCGTCGGCAGCGGCAGCGATGCCAGCTGGTGGGATGAATATCGGCAGCGCGGACAGCCCCTGCTGGCTTGCTATCTTGCCCGCGGGGGGGCTGCCTTTCGGGCCCGGGGCAGCTCGGCAGCGATGCCAGCGGTGGGGAAATATCGAGCAGCGCGGACAGCCCCTGCTGGCTTGCTAATACTTGCCCGCGGGGGGGCTGCCTTCGGGCCGGGTGGCAGCGGCAGCGATGCCAGCGGTGGGAAATATCGGGAGCGCGGACAGCCCCTGCTGGCTTGCTATCTTGCCCGCGGGGGGGCTGCCTTCGGCCCGTGGCAGCGGCAGCGATGCCAGCGGTGGGACATATCGCAGCCGCGGACAGCCCCTGCTGGCTTGCTATCTTGCACCGCGGGGTGGGCTGCCTTCGGGCCACGGGGCTAGCTGGCAGCGATGCCAGCGTGGGGAAATATCGGCAGCGCGGACAGCCCCTGCTGGCTTGCTAATCTTGCCCGCGGGGGGGCTGCCTTCGGGCCCGCTGGCAGCCGGCACGCGATGCCAGCGGTGGGAAATATCGGCAGCGCGGACAGCCCCTGCTGTCTTGCTAATCTTGCCCGCGGGCGGGGGGCGTGCCCTTCGGGCCCGTGGCAGCGCCGGAAGCGATGCCAGCGGTGGGAATACCGGCAGCGCGGACAGCCCCATGCTGCTTGCTATCTTGCCCGCGGGGGGGCTCCTTGGGGCCGGGGCCGAGCAGCTGCAGCGATGCCAGCGGTGGCGAAATATCGGCCGCCGGAACAGCCCATGCTTGGCATTGCCTATTCTTGCCGCGGTGAGGGGCTGCCTTCGGGCCCGTAGGGCAGCCGGCAGCGATGCCCAGCGGTGGGAAAATATCGGCAGCGCGGACCAGCCCCTGCTGGCTTGCTATCTTGCCGCGGGGGGCTGCCTTCGGGGCCCGGGGCCCGGTTCGGGCTGCGTCTTGGCAGCGATGCCAGCGGTGGAAATATCGGCAGCTCGGACAG
>JAQIZT010000784.1:0-5000 GCA_029228515.1 Populus alba x Populus x berolinensis | reverse complement strand
CTGTCTAACTTTCCAGCGAAACCCACTAGCCAAGGGAACGGGCTTTGGCGCGAATCAGCTGGGAAAAAGAAGACCATGTTGAGCTTGACTCTATGTCCGACCTTTGTGAAATGACTTGAGAGGTGTTAGGATAAGTGGGAGCTTCGGCGAAGGTGAAATACCACTACTTTTAACGTTATTTTACTTATTCCGTGGAATCGGAGGCGGGGCGCTGACCTCTTTTTGGACCCAAAGGCCGCTTCGGCGGCCGATAGGGCGGAAGACATTGTCAGGTGGAGGAGTTTGGCTGGGGGCGGGCCAAATCTGTTAAAAGATAACGCAGGTGTCCTAAGATGAGCTCAACGTGAGGCAACAGATAATCTCGTGTGGACAAAAAGGGTAAAAGCTCGTTTGATTCTGATTTCCTATGTACGAATACGAACCGTGAAAAGCGTGGGGCCTATCGATCCTTTAGACCTTCGGAATTTGAAGCTAGAGGTGTCAGAAAGTTACCACTAGGGATAAGCTGGCTTGTGGCAGCCAATAGCGTTCCATAGCGACGTTGCTTTTTGATCCTTCGATGTCGGCTCTTCCTATCATTGTGAAGCAGGAAATTCACCAAGTGTTGGATTGTTCACCCACCAAAAAAAAATTTAGGGAACGTGGTTAGCTGGGTTTAGACCGTCGTGGAGACAGGTTAGTTTTACCATACTGATGACAGTGTTCGCAATAGTAATCCAACCTAGTTACTGAGAGGTAAACGTTGATTCGCACAATTTGGTCATCGCGCTTGGTTGAAAAGCCATTAAGTAGCGCGAAGCTACCGTGCGTTGGATTATGACTGAACGCCTCTAAGTCAGAATCCGGGCTCGATTGCGTGCGTTTGCGCCCGCCGTCCGATTGTCCGACCTGCAAGTAGGGGCCTTTTGGCCCCGGAGGCACGATGCCGTTGGCCATGCTCCTCGCGGCGAAAGAGCCGCTTCGGGCCGCCTTGAAGTACAATTCCCACGAAGCGGCGGGTAGGAATCCTTTGCAGACGACTTCAATACGCGACGGGGTATTTGTATAGTGGCAGAGAGGCCTTGCTGCCACGATCCACTGAGATTCAGACCCATGTCGCTCCGATTCGTCCCCCCCGGCCCCTCCTCCTAGGGGCACGGCGTTCGAGGAGGCTGGGAGGGGGCGATGGGATCGGGGCAGCGCTCCCGGGAATCTCGGGACCTGGATAGTCCAAGGCTTGAAGAGAAAGGCTGTTTGTCTAGACATCGGGCAGTAAGGCAGTAGCAGCCATGCCACCAAAGGGGAAGATCTGGCAGTGCAGATTTGTGCAATCGGCAGGCCCGTCGGGGAAGATCGGAGGCGCAGATTGCTTGACGAACACGGGCTGGACGCTGGGCTGTCCAGGCCAGGCAGGAAAATTCGTCGAGGGGATGCGCCGACGAAATCAGCATAAGTCATCAGAATCGGCAGCCAGTGCTGACCGTGAGTCCGGGACGATTTATAGTCCTATGCTTGACGAAAACGACTGGGGGCATAGGCTCTTTCGCTGGGGCAAGCGGCAGCTGGAGCGATGCCAACAGTTGGTGGAAAAATCGGACAGCGCAAGATTTTTGACGAACATGGGCTGTCCAGGCCAGGCAGGAAAAATCGTCAAGGGGATGCGCTGACGAAGCAGGGGCTGTTCAGACACAGCGGGCAGTGCTGGAATCGGCAGCGCCGACGAAATCGGCGAAGTCGGCAGAATCGGCAGCCGGTGCTGGCGATGAGTCCGGACGATTTATAGTCCTAGGCTTGACGAAAACGACTGGGGGCCTAGGCACACGCTGGGGCAGTGGCAGCGATGCCAACAGTGGAAAAATCGGCAGCGCAGATTTTTTGACGAACATGGGCTGGACGCTGGGCTGTCCAGGCCAGGCAGGAAAAATCGTCAAGGGGATGCGCTGACGAAGCAGGGGCTGTTCAGACACAGCGGGCAGTGCTGGAATCGGCAGCGCCGACGAAATCGGCGAAGTCGGCAGAATCGGCAGCCGGTGCTGGCGATGAGTCTGGACTGTTTATAGTCCTAGGCGTGACGAAAAAGACTGGGGGCCTAGGCAGCGCTGGGCAGCGGCAGCGAGCCGCAGCAGCGGGAAAAATCGGCAGCGCAGATTTGTTGACGAACACGGGCTGGACGCTGGGCTGTCTAGGCCAGGCAGGAAAATTCGTCAAGGGGACGCGCTGACGAAACAGGGGCTGTTCAGACACAGCAGGCAGTGTTGGAATCGGCAGCGCCGACGAAATCGGAAAAGTCGGCAGAATCGGCAGCCGGTGCTGGCGATGAGTCCGGACGATTTATAGTCCCAGGCTTGACGAAAACGACTGGGGGCCTAGACACACACTGGGGCAGTGGCAGCTATGCCAACAGTGGGAAAAATCGGCAGCGCAGATTTTTTGACGAACATGGGCTGGACGCTGGGCTGTCCAGGCCAGGCAGGAAAAATCGTCAAGGGGATGCGCTGACGAAGCAGGGGCTGTTCAGACACAGCGGGCAGTGTTGGAATCGGCAGCGCCGACGAAATCGGAGAAGTCGGCAGAATCGGCAGCCGGTGCTGGCGATGAGTCTGGACTGTTTATAGTCCTAGGCGTGACGAAAAAGACTGGGGGCCTAGGCACACGCTGGCAGCGGCAGCGATGCCAACAGTGGGAAAAATCGGCAGCGCGGATTTGCAGCTGGAGGCCCGTCGGGGAAAATCGGCAGCGCAGATTTGTTGACGAACACGGGCTGGACGCTGGGCTGTCGAGGCCAGGCAGGAAAATTCGTCAAGGGGACGCGCTGACGAAACAGGGGCTGTTCAGACACAGCAGGCAGTGTTGGAATCGGCAGCGCGGACGAACGAGGGGCTGTTCAGACAAATCGGCAACGTCGGAAAAATCGGCAGCGCGGATTTGTGCAGCTGGAGGCCCTATCAGCTGGCTGCCCGCAACGAGTCATTCAATTCTCTGCCCTATCAACATAACTCCCGATGTGTTGTTCGCTATCTTGGAAGAAGAGATCTCTTCCTCCCCGCGTCGGCCGGGTGCGATTACCCGGCGGCGTCGTTCAAATCACTGCCCTATCGGCCACAACTGCTGATGGGGGGGATTAGAGGCCGGCCATGGTGGTGAGGGGAGGCCAAGACCGTGAAAGCAAGAGTTTTCCCGGGGCTCCTCCGGTGGCCGCGCATGCGCGCTGCCGGTTTTCCCGCATCCCGCCAAGAAAACGTCATGCTTTCCACGTGAAATCAATCCAGTAAAATCAGCCATATTTTTGTGAGGCTGCCAGCCGAATTTGGGGTCATTCCGGGCCGGTTCCTATTTTTGCGTATTTCCTTGATTTTTAATGGTAGGAAAATAAAAAAAAATACTTCCCGACCTCGAAAAAATCTGGGAAAATTTATAAAGGTGGATTGGATTTTTGCCAACCTATGTGCAAAATTTCAGCTCAAAATACCAAGAAATGAATTTTTTAGAGGGGGGGTGACAGCTGGGACCTAGTAGTGTCTGCCCCTGCCAGAGCTGCAATAACACTTATAGCTCTTTAGGGGGGTGGCCATGGGGCGCGCTGGCTGGCGCCCATAGGCCTGCCGCGGGGGATTTGCGAGCTGCTACACACGTGGGGGGCCTCACGGCCCGAAGTAACGCCGCCATCGATGACCCGTTTTCCGGCCGGCGACGACCCGATTCCGACCACCGCCCTATAAAAATCACACGCGCGCGCGCGCGCGCGCCCGCGCCCGCGCCGCGCTGGGCGCTGGGCTGGGGCGCTGGGGGGGGCGCTGGGGCCTGGGGGCCTGGGGCCTGAGGGCTGGGCCTTGGGGGCCTGGGCTCTTGGGCGATTGGGCGCGCGCGGCGCGCGGCAATGATTTCCATGCCGCGCTGCGCAACGGGGGCTGACGCGGGGACAGCCCCTGCTGCTGGCTATCTTACCCGCGGGGGGGCTGCCTTCGGGCCTGGCCCCCTGCGCTCTTGCCTGCCCCCCGCGCGGGAGAGGCTACGCACACACTGGGGCGGCAGCGATGCCAGCAGTGGGAAAAATCGGCAGCGCGGAAAGCCCGCTGGAGGCTCGCGGTCGGCAGCGCAGATTTGTGACGAACAGGGCCTGGGCGCTGGGCTGGCAGGCCGGCAGGAAAATTCGCTAGGGGGTAGGCTCACGGCAACGGGGGCTGACGCGGGGACAGCCCCCGCTGGCTTGCTGTCGTGCCCGCGGGGGGGCTGCCTTCGGGCCCGGGGCAGCGGCAGCGATGCCAGCAGTGGGAAAAATCGGCAGCGCGGACAGCCCCCGCTGGCTTGCTGTCTGCCCGCGGGGGGGCTGCCTTCGGGCCGGGGCAGCGGCAGCGATGCCAGCAGTGGGAAAAATCGGCAGCGCGGACAGCCCCCGCTGGCTTGCTGTCGTGCCCGCGGGGGGGCTGCCTCGGGCCCGGGGGGCAGCGGCAGCGATGCCAGCAGTGGGAAAAATCGGCAGCGCGGACAGCCCCCGCTGGCTTGCTGTCGTGCCCGCGGGGGGGCTGCCTTCGGGCCCGGGGCAGCGGCAGCGATGCCAGCAGTGGGAAAAATCGGCAGCGCGGACAGCCCCCGCTGGCTTGCTGTCGTGCCCGCGGGGGGCTGCCTTCGGGCCCGGGGCAGCGGCAGCGATGCCAGCAGTGGGAAAAATCGGCAGCGCGGACAGCCCCGCTGGCTTGCTGTCTTGCCCGCGGGGGGGCTGCCTTCGGGCCCGGGGCAGCGGCAGCGATGCCAGCGGTGGGAAAAATCGGCAGCGCGGACAGCCCCCGCTGGCTTGCTGTCTTGCCCGCGGGGGGGCTGCCTTCGGGCCCGGGCAGCGCAGCGATGCCAGCAGTGGGAAAAATCGGCAGCGCGGACAGCCCCTGCTGGCTTGCTGTCTTGCCCGCGGGGGGGCTGCCTTCGGGCCCGGGGCAGCGGCAGCGATGCCAGCAGTGGGAAATATCGGCAGCGCGGACAGCCCCTGCTGGCTTGCTTCTTGCCCGCGGGGGGGCTGCCTTCGGGCC
>JAQIZT010000783.1:7500-16140 GCA_029228515.1 Populus alba x Populus x berolinensis | reverse complement strand
AGATCGGCAGCGCAGATTATCGATTGCACGAACAATGGATGTCCAGTCCAGGATCACCGCGACGGATCAAAAATCGTCAAGGGGTATGCGCTGAACGAAGCAGGGGCTGTTCAGACACAGCAGGGCTGTGCTGGAATCGGCAGCGCCGACGAAATCGGCGAATAGTCTTGGCAGAATCGGCAGCCGGTGCTGGACGATGAGTCTGGAACTGTTTATTAGTCCTAGGCCGTGACGAAAAGACTGGGGCCTAGGCACGCGCTGGGGCAGCGCGGCAGCGATGCCCACAGCTGGGAAAAATCGGCAGCGCAGATTTTTTGACGAACATGGGCTGGACGCTGGGCTGTCCAGGCCAGGCAGGAAAATTCGTCAAGGGGATGCGCTGACGAAGCAGGGGCTGTTCAGACACAGCGGGCAGTGCTCGGAATCGGCAGCGCCGACGAAATCGGCGAAGTCGGCAGGAATCGCAGCCGGTGCTGGCGATGAGTCCGGACTGTTTTATAGTCCTAGGAGTGACGAAAAAGACTGGGGGCCTAGGCACGCCTGGGGCAGCGGGCCAGCGATGCCCACAGCGGGAAAAATCGGCAGCGCAGATTTTTTGACGAACATGGGCTGGACGCTGGGCTGTCCAGGCCAGGCAGGAAAATTCGTCAAGGGGATGCGCTGACGAAGCAGGGGCTGTTCAGACACAGCGGGCAGTGCTGGAATCGGCAGCGCCGACGAAATCGGCAAAGTCGCAGAATCGGCAGCCGGTGCTGGCGATGAGTCTGGACTGTTTATAGTCCTAGGCGTGACGAAAAAGACTGGGGGCCTAGGCAGACGCTGGGGCAGCGGCAGCGATGCCCACAGCGGGAAAAATCGGCAGCGCAGATTTTTTGACGAACATGGGCTGGACGCTGGGCTGTCCAGGCCAGGCAGGAAAATTCGTTCAAGGGGATGCGCTGACGAAGCAGGGGCTGTTCAGACACAGCGGCAGTGCTGGAATCGGCAGCGCCGACGAAATCGGCAAAGTCGGCAGAATCGGCAGCCGGTGCTGGCGATGAGTCTGGACTGTTTATAGTCCTAGGCGTGACGAAAAAAGACTGGGCGCTAGGCACGCGCTGGGGCTGCGGCAGCGATGCCCACAGCGGGAAAAATCGGCAGCGCAGATTTTTTGACGAACATGGGCTGGACGCTGGGCTGTCCAGGCCAGGCAGGAAAATTCGTCAAGGGGATGCGCTGACGAAGCAGGGCTGTTCAGACACAGCGGGCAGTGCTGGAATCGGCAGCGCCGACGAAATCGGCGAAGTCGGCAGAATCGGCAGCCGGTGCTGGCGATGAGTCCGGACTGTTTATAGTCCTAGGCGTGACGAAAACGACTGGGGGCCCTAGGCACACGCTGGGCAGGGGCAGCGGCAGCGATGCCAACAGTGGGAAAAATCGGCAGCGCGGATTTGTGCAGCTGGAGGCCCGTCGGGGAAAATCGGCAGCGCAGATTTGGTGACGAACACGGGCTGGACGCTGGGCTGTCCAGGCCAGGCAGGAAAATTCGTCGAGGGGACGCGCTGACGAAACAGGGGCTGTTCAGACACAGCAGGCAGTGTTGGAATCGGCAGCGCGGACGAACGAGGGGCTGTTCAGACAAATCGGCAACGTCGGAAAAATCGGCAGCGCGGATTTGTGCAGCTGGAGGCCCTATCAGCTGGCTGCCGCAACGAGTCATTCAATTCTCTGCCCTATCAACATAACTCCCGATGTGTTGTTCGCTATCTTGGAAGAAGAGATCTCTTCCTCCCCGCGTCGGCCGGGTGCGATTACCCGGCGGCGTCCGTTCAAATCACTGCCCTATCGGCTACAACTGCTGATGGGGGGGATTAGAGGCCTGCCAATGGTGGTGAGGGGAGGCCAAGACCGTGAAAGCAAGAGTTTTCCCGGGGCTCCTCCGCTGGCCGCGCATGCGCGCATGCCGGTTTTCCCGCATCCCGCCAAGAAAACGTCGTGCTTTCCACGTGAAACCAATCCAGTAAAATCAGCCATATTTTTGTGAGGCTGCCAGCCGAATTTGGGGTCATTCCGGGCCGGTTCCTATTTTTGCGTATTTCCTTGATTTTCAATGGTAGGAAAATAAAAAAAAATACTTCCCGACCTCGAAAAAATCTGGGAAAATTTATAAAGGTGGATTGGATTTTTGCCAACCTATGTGCAAAATTTCAGCTCAAAATACCAAGAAATGAATTTTTTAGGGGGGGGTGACAGCTGGGACCTAGTAGTGGTCTACCCCTGCCAGAGCTGCAATAACACTTATAGCTCTTTAGGGGGGTGGCCATGGGGCGCGCTGGCTGGCGCCCATAGGCCTGCCGCGGGGGCTGCTGCTACGCTCGACTAACGTGGGGGGCCTCACGGCCGAAGTAACGCCGCCATCGATGACCCGTTTTCCGGCCGGCGACGACCCGATTCCGACCACCGCCCTATAAAAATCACACGCGCGCCGCGCGCTGCGCGCGCCGCCGCCGCGCCCGCGCTGGGCGCTGGGCGCTGGGGCGCTGGGGCCTGGGGCGCTGGGGCTGGGGGCCTGGGGCCTGAGGGCCTGGGGGCCCTTGGGGCCCTTGGGCTCTTGGGCGATTGGTGCGCAGCGCGCGCGGCAGCGGCAGTGGGTTCCCCTGCCGCGCTGCGCAACGGCGGCTGACGCGGGGACAGCCCCTGCTGCCTTGCTATCTTACCCGCGGGGGGGCTGCCTTCGGGCCCTGGCCCCCTGCGCTCTTGCCTGCCGCCCCGCGGGGGTGAGGCTAGGCACACGCTGGGCAGCGGCAGCGATAACAACAGTGGGAAAAATCGGCAGCGCGGTAAATGCCGCTGGAGGCCCGTCGCGGAAAATCGGCAGCGCAGATTTGTTGACGAACACGGCTGGGACGCTGGGTGGCCAGGCCTGGCAGGAAAATTCGTCCTAGGGGTAGGCTCACGGCAACGGGGGCTGACGCGGGGACAGCCCCTGCTGGCTTGCTATCTTGCCCGCGGGGGGGCTGCCGTCGGGCCCGGGCAGCGGCAGCCCGATGCCAGCGGTGGGAAATATCGGCAGCGCGGACAGCCCCTGCTGGCTTGCTATCTTGCCCGCGGGGGGGCTGCCTTCGGGCCCGGGCAGCGCAGCGATGCCAGCGGTGGGAAATATCGGCAGCGCGGACAGCCCCTGCTGGCTTGCTATCTTGCCCGCGGGGGGGCTGCCTTCGGGCCAGCGGCAGCGGCAGCGATGCCAGCCGGTGGGAAATATCGGCAGCGCGGACAGCCCCTGCTGGCTTGCTATCTTGCCCGCGGGGGGGCTGCCTTCGGGCCCGTGGCTAGCGCAGCGATGCCAGCGTGTGGGAAATATCGGCAGCGCGGACAGCCCATGCTGGCTTGCTAACGTCCCGCGGGGGGCTGCCTTCGGGCCGGGCAGCGGCAGCGATCCAGCCGTGGGAAATATCGGCAGCGCGGACAGCCCCTGCTGGCTTGCTATCTTGCCCGCGGGGGGGCTGCCTTCGGGCCCGGGGCAGCGGCAGCGATGCCAGCGGTGGGAAATATCGCAGCGCGGACAGCCCCTGCTGGCTTGCTATCTTGCCCGCGGGGGGGCTGCCTTCGGGCCTGGGGCAGCGGCAGGCGATGCCAGCGGTGGGAAATATCGGCAGCGCGGACAGCCCCTGCTGGCTTGCTATCTTGCCCGCGGGGGGGCTGCCTTCGGCCCGTGGCAGCGGCAGCGATGCCAGCGGTGGGAAATATCGGCAGCGCGTACAGCCCCTGCTGGCTTGCTATCTTGCCCGCGGGGGGCTGCCTTCGGGCCCGGGGCAGCGGCAGCGATGCCAGCGGTGGGAAATATCGGCAGCGCGGACAGCCCCTGCTGGCTTGCTATCTTGCCGCGCGGGGGGCTGCCTTCGGCCCGGGCAGCAGCGGCAGCGATGCCAGCGGTGGGAAATATCGGCAGCGCGGACAGCCCCTGCTGCTTGCTATCTTGCCCGCGGGGGGGCTGCCTTCGGGCCCGTGGCAGCGGCAGCGATGCCAGCGGTGGGAAATATCGGCAGCGCGGACAGCCCCTCCTGGCTTGCTATCTTGCCCGCGGGGGGGCTGCCTTCGGGCCCGTGGCAGCGGCAGCGATGCCAGCGGTGGGAAATATCGGCAGCGCGGACAGCCCCTGCTGGCTTGCTATCTTGCCCGCGGGGGGGCTGCCTTCGGGCCCGTGGCAGCGGCAGCGATGCCATCGGTGGGAAATATCGGCAGCGCGGACAGCCCCTGCTGGCTTGCTATCTTGCCCGCGGGGGGGCTGCCTTCGGGCCCGTGGCAGCGGCAGCGATGCCAGCGGTGGGAAATATCGGCAGCCGCGGACAGCCCCTGCTGGCTTGCTATCTTGCCCGCGGGGGGGCTGCCTTCGGGCCCGTGGCAGCGGCAGCGATGCCAGCGGTGGGAAATATCGGCAGCGCGGACAGCCCTGCTGGCTTGCTATCTTGCCCGCGGGGGGGCTGCCTTCGGGCCCGTGGCAGCGGCAGCGATGCCAGCGGTGGGAAATATCGGCAGCGCGGACAGCCCCTGCTGGCTTGCTATCTTGCCCGCGGGGGGGCTGCCTTCGGGCCCGGTGCAGCGGCAGCGATGCCAGCGGTGGGACAATATCGGCAGCGCGGACAGCCCCTGCTGGCTTGCTATCTTGCCCGCGGGGGGGCTGCCTTCGGGCCCGTGGGCAGGGCAGCGATGCGTCAGCGGTGGGAAATATCGGCAGCGCGGACAGCCCCTGCTGGCTTGCTATCTTGCCCGCGGGGGGGCTGCCTTCGGGCCCGTGGCAGCGGCAGCGATGCCAGCGGTGGGAAATATCGGCAGCGCGACAGCCCCTGCTGGCTTGCTATCTTGCCCGCGGGGGGGCTGCCTTCGGGCCCGTGGCAGCGGCAGCGATGCCAGCGGTGGAAATATCGGCAGCGCGGACCGCCCCTGCTGGCTTGCTATCGTGCCCGCGGGGGGGCTGCCTTCGGGCCCGGGGCAGCTGCGCTCTTGCCTGCCCCCCGCGCGGGAGAGGCTAGGCGCTGCTGGGGCCAGCCCGACGTCGCTGGCCGCGCATGCGCGCTGCCGGTTTTCTCGCATCCCGCCAAGAAAACGTCGTGCGTTCCACATGAAACCAATCCAGTAAAATCAGCCATATTTTTGTGAGGCTGCCAGCAAATTTGGGGTCATTCCGGGCCGGTTCCTATTTTTGCGTATTTCCTTGATTTTTAATGGTAGGAAAATAAAATAAAATACTTCCCGACCTCGAAAAAATCTGGGAAAATTTATAAAGTTGGATTGGATTTTTGCCAGCCTATGTGCAAAATTTCAGCTCAAATACCAAGAAATGAATTTTTTAGAGGGGGGTGACAGCTGGGACCTAGTAGTGTCTACCCCTGCCAGAGCTGCAATAACACTTATAGCTCTTTAGGGGGTGCCCCCTGACTGGCCATGGGGCGCGCTGGCTCGCGCCCATAGGCCTGCCGCGGGGGATTTGTGGGCTGCTGCTATACTCGGACTATCGTGGGGGCCTCATGGCCCGAAGTAACGCCGCCATCGATGACCCGTTTTCCGGCCGGCGACGACCCGATTCCGGCCACCGTCCCTGTGACCCGCTCCAAGCCGTTGGGCGCGTTGGGGCTGCTTATCCGCGGCTGCGGGGCGGCGCACGCACTCTGATTTGCCAGCGCTCGTGCCAACCAATAGCAGCCCCAACGCGCCCAACGCTTGGCGCGACGTCACGATTCCGGCCACCGTCCCGGGACCCGCTCCAAGCCGTTTGGCGCGTTGGGGCTGCTTATCCGCGGCGTGGGCGTGGGGCCCTTAACAAGCCGCGCTCGTTCCAAGGTGCTGGCAGCTGACGCTCGCCTCTCAGCTTGCCGCGACGTCCACGGTGGCGGTGGCCGGAATCCCTTCCGTCACCCGCTCCAAGCCGTTGGGCGCGTTGGGGCTGCTTATCCTCGCGGCGTTCCTCGGGCGTGGGGCCTTAACAGGATCTCCCCTCGTGGCCAAGGTGCTGGCAAGCCCCAACGTCGCCCAACGGCTTGGCGCTACTACGTAATCGGCGACTTCCCGATTCCGGCCACCGCTGCCGTGACCCGCTCCAAGCCGTTGGGCGCGTTGGTGGCTGCTTATCCCGCGTATGGTCTCGGGTGTGGGGCCCTTAACCAGGATTCCCTCTCGTGCCAAGGTTGCTGGCAGCCCCAACGCGCCCACGGTCTTGGGCGTGACGGTCACTGGCAGCGGGGAGGGGGGGGGGGGGGATGGCCGCATGCCCTGTGCTCGCAAGCTGGAGGCCTGGCCGACGTGTCTGGTGCGCGGACCCGCCGAGCTTGGGGATTGCTGAGGAGAGGCTGTAACCGCTTGTGGGCGTGCTGCATTCAGTTGCGGCGCTCCTGCCAAGGTTGCTGGCTCTCCTCGCGCCATTCCCCAAGCTCTCTGCGCGATGTGCCCGCTGACCCGCTGCCGAGGCCTGGCCTTCCGTCTTCCGAGGCTGAGGCAGATGTGCCCCCCGAATGATTGTCCCCGTTGCATCCCTCCCCGCGGCCTTGTCCCTTCGAGATCCGCCGCGTCCCCCGCGGCTTGTTGCGTTGTCCCCCTTCGAGATCCCCCGCGTCCCCCGCGGCATGTTGCTTGTCCCTTCGAGGTATCCTTTCGAGTCCCCCAGCGGCGTGTTGCCTTGTCCCTTTCGAGATCCTTTCGCGTCCAGCGGTGCGGGCATCGATCTCTCTCCGGGTGTTTCCACTTGCCCCTCGTGGCCGTGGTTTTCGCCTCGTCGGGCATTGTATTGTCGCGTGTACGCAGAGTCGCATGAGCGGTAATTGGGGCTGTCCGTGTCGGCAGGCTCCGTGCTTTGTGCACCGAACATGTCGGCCTGCTGCCCCCATCACTCTCGGCCCAAGGACTCTGGGAATGCCTTGCGGCGAGGCTGGGGTATCCTGTGCTGCGTACCCACTTCGGTGGAAATTTGAATGTGAAGCTGTCCCTCTCCGCCGCGCGCCTCCCCGGCGGGCGCGGGGCGGAACCTAAGCAGCGGCGCCCTGTGTTCCAGTCGAGCGGAATCCTCGACCGAACTGGCCCACGTGCGGTCGCTCGTGCTTTCGGATGCGGAATGTCGATGCCGGCGCGGGGGCCCTCCGGCCCCTGCGACCGTCCCCGTTCGAAGCCGCTCGTGCTTCGATTAAGAACGACTTCCTCGCCCGTCTCGGCCCCTCGTCTCATCGGCGTCGGGGATCGTGCGGGGGTCGTGGTGTCGCCAAGGAATGCTACCTGGTTGATCCTGCCAGTAGTCATAATGCTTGTCTCAAAGGATTAAGCCATGCATGTGTAAAGTCATGAAACTAATTACAGACTGTGAAACTGCGAATGGCTCATTAATATCAGTTATAGTTTTGTTTGATGGTATTTTGCTACTTCGGATAACCCGTAGTAATTCTAGAGCTAATACGTGCAACAAACCCCGGACTTCTGGGAAGGGACGTGCATTTATTATAATTAAAAGGTCGTACGACTGGGCTCTGCCGCGTTGCTCTGATGATTCATGATAACTCGACGGATCGCACGGCCATTCGTTGGCTGGCGACGCATCATTTCAAATTTTCTGCCCTATCCAACTTTCGATGGTAGGATAGAGGCCTACCATGGTGGTGACGGGTGACGGAGAATTAGGGTTCGATTTCCGGAGAGGGAGCCTGAGAAGGAAACGCTACCACATCCCAAGGAAGGCAAGCTGGATTCGCGCAAATATACGCCAATCTGACACGGGGACGGTAGTGACAAGTAAATAACAATACGGGGCTCTTCGAGTTTCCTTGGTAATTGGAATGAGTACAATCATAAATCCCTTAACGAGGAATCCCATTGGAGGGCAAGTCTAGGGTGCCAGCAAGCCGCTGTAATTCAGCTCCAATAGCGTATATTTAAGTTGTTGCAAGTTAAAAAGCTCGTAGTTGTGACTTTGGGTCTGGGTTCGGCACGGTCCGCCTCAGGTGTGGCACCGGTCGCCTTATTTTCGTTTTACGTTTCGTCCCTTCTACCGGCGATGCGCTCCTGGGCCTTAACTGGCCGGGTCGTGCCTCCGGTGCTGTTACTTGAAGAAATTAGAGTGCTCAAAGCAAGCCTACGCTCCTGGATACATTAAGCATGGGATAACATCATAGGATTTCGATCCTATTGTGTTGGCCTTCGGGATCGGAGTAATGGATTAACAGGGACAGTCGGGGGGCATTCGTATTTCATAGTCAGAGGTGAAATATCTTTGGATTTATGAAAGACGAACAATCTGCTGAATAGCATTTGCCAAGGATGTTTTCATTAATCAAGAACGAAAGTTGGGGGCTCGAAGGACGATCAGATACCGTCTATAGTCTCCAACCATAAACGATGCCGACCAGGGATTGGCGGATGTTGCTTCTTAGGACTCCGCCAGCACCTTATTGAGAAATCAAAGTTTTTGGGTTCTAGGAGGTGAGGTGGAGTATGGTCGCAAGGCTGAAACTTAAAGGAATTGACGGAAGGGCACCAACCAGGAGTGGAGCCTAGCGGCTTAATTTGACTCAACAACGGGGAGAAACTTACCAGGTCCCAGACATTAGTAAGGATTGACAGACTGAGAGCTCTTTCTTGATTCTATTGTGTGGTGGTGCATGGTCTGTTTCTTAGTTGGTGGAG
>JAQIZT010000782.1:0-16174 GCA_029228515.1 Populus alba x Populus x berolinensis | reverse complement strand
GCCGCCCCCGGCATGTGCAACCCCGACGACCACACCCCCTGCGTCGACGGCACCCCCAGCCAAGACGCCATCGATCACGACCCCCGCTCAGCAGCCCAACGCCACCACGACGGCCTCAACGCCGCCCTGCGCGCGGTCCTGGCCTCCGGAGAGCTCGGTCAGCACAATGGGCTGCCCGCCGCCATCATCGTCTCCACCACCCTGGCCGAGTTGGAAGCCGCCACCGGCCACGGGATCACCGGCGGAGGCACCCGGCTGCCCATCAGCGACGTCATCCGCCTGGCCCGCCACGCCCACCACTACCTGGCCATCTTCGACAAGGGCAAAGCTGTTTCCCTGCATCACACCAAACGCCTCGCCTCACCCGGACAACGAATCGTGTTGTACGCCAAGGATCGCGGCTGTTCAGCGCCCGGATGCAACCTGCCCGGCTTCTACTGCGAAGTTCACCATGTCACCGACTACGCCCAGTGCCACACCACCGACGTCGACGACCTCACTTTCGCTTGCGGCCCCCACCACCGAATGCTGCGACCGACGGGCTGGACCACCAGAAAACGCGCCAACGGCGATACCGAATGGATCCCGCCCCCGCACCTTGATCGAGGCCAACCCCGCACCAACTCCTACCACCACCCCAACAAACTGCTACGCAATGACGACGACGACCCCGACCACGACGTAGCGTGAGCCGCGTGAACGGCGAGCGCACCCTGCTGCTGATGCGGCATGCGAAATCTGGATACCCACCCGGTGTCGGGGACCACGAGCGACCGTTGGCGCCCCGCGGCATTAGGGAAGCGGGACTGGGCGGTGACTGGCTGCGCGCCCATCAACCCAGCATCGACGCCGTGCTGTGCTCCACGGCCACCCGTGCCCGTGAGACGCTGGCCAACACCGGCATCGACGCTCCAGTGCAATACCGCGAGCGCCTCTACGACACCACCGCGGGCACGATGATCGACGAGATCAACAAGGTTCCCGACTCCGTCGACACCCTGCTGGTCGTCGGACACGAGCCGACAATGTCGTCGCTGGCGCTCGGCCTGGCGAGCGACGATGGCACGAATGAGGCTGCGGTGCAACGTATTTCAGAGAAATACGCGACATCAGGGATCGCGGTGCTCAAGGTCACCGGCGACTGGAAAGACCTGCAACGGGGCGGAGCCACGTTGATCGACTTCCACATCCCGCGCTGATGCCCGGGCCCGCGCCGACGAGCTAGGAGTTCGTCGAGAGCGTCAGCTCCATCAGCTTGAGGGCCTGGCCGCAGGCATCGATGCCGGGTGCTTGCGGGTTGACCCACCAGCCCACGACACCGGCGGCGTCGCTGGCCACGCCGCAGGCACCATTCGGGTCGTCCGGGCGCATCACGATGGAACTCACACCCGCGATCGTCCGGGTCTCCACCTTGTACTTGAGGAAGTCGGCGACCTTACGCTCTTCGCTCAGGCTGCCCTGCTCGAACCAGAACCGGGTGATGTCGATCAGGCCGGCCGGGTTGGCCGCCTGCCACCGGCAGATCGCGCCGACGAACGTGCTCTGAATGTCGAGCGGGTCGGCACCCACGGTCTTGGCCAGGATGTCGCTGGTCAGAACCTCACATTCCTTGAGCAGGTTCGGGTACTGCTGCTGGGAATTGTTGTTGCGCGGTACGCCGCCGGCGCCCGCCTTGACGGCGTTACCGCCGATCGACCTCGAGCAGCCGGTCAGGATCATCAGCGCGGTGGTCAAGATGACCACCGCCGTCCGGACACGTCTTGTCATCATTTCGAGTTCGCAATCGATTGACGAGTCAGTTCTTTGGCGATGTCACACGGCGGCGGGAAGGGCTTTTGACTAAAGCTGATCGACCATTCGATGAAGTCGTCCTGGAACTGAATGCCGACCTCGCACAGCGAGTCGCCCAGGTTCGGCTCATTACCGACAGCGATGAAGCCGCTGTGACCGTTGATGTTGATGTCGTCGACGCTGGCGCGCGACAGCTCCTCGGTCTTGCGCTCACGCCCGATCGGGCTGCCGCGGTACCAGGAGAAAGAGAAGTGCGGACCGAGGATGCCGCCGCCGGCCAGCCACTGGCAGCCCACGGAATTGCGCGCCGTGTTGATCAGCCCGCTGACTTTGGTCAGCTCGGCCACCTGCTGGTCGTTGATGCCTCCGCACTGCGGAAACATCGGTCCGTGGTGGCCCTCGGCGTTGCCCGGCGTCGACGAGGACGTCCCGCCCGGCTTGTTGTCGCCGGAACCCGAGCAGCCCGCAATCGCCGGGACAAAGATGGTGATCGCCGCAAGGGCTAGCGCCGTGAGGTTACGACGCACCGCTACCCTGCTTCTGCTCAGCCTGCTGGTCCACACGATGCACTGTAGCGGCAGCCCGGCGGGTCAACCACCGACGCGCCACCTGAGCAGGCATTTCGAAGTGTTTGCCGGAGGTGGCTCGCGCACCCAGCCGCCCGGCGGTGCTGCGCCCCACGACGCGCGCCGTATGCGACAGTTACCAAATGCTTCTGGCACTGCTGCGCCAGTACATCCGGCCGTACCGCCGGCTGGTGG
This sequence comes from Populus alba x Populus x berolinensis, assembly GCA_029228515.1. Lineage (NCBI taxonomy): Eukaryota > Viridiplantae > Streptophyta > Magnoliopsida > Malpighiales > Salicaceae > Populus > Populus alba x Populus x berolinensis. The sequence goes on along the minus strand of JAQIZT010000782.1, from coordinate 13,622 downwards.
CGGTGCTGCTGGTGCTCCAACTGATCAGCACGCTGGCGACGCTGTACCTGCCGACGGTCAACGCCGCGATCATCGATGACGGCGTCGCCAAGGGCGACACCGCGACGATCGTCCGGCTCGGCATGGTGATGCTGGCCGTCACCGGGCTGCAAGTGCTGTGCTCGGTCGGGGCCACCTATTTCGGCTCACGGACCGGGATGGGGTTTGGCCGCGACCTGCGCCTGGCGATGTTCGACCAGGTCACCACCTTCTCCGAGCCCGAGACTGCCCGATTCGGCGCGCCGACTTTGCTGACCCGCAGCACCAACGACGTCCGGCAGATCCAGTACCTGGTTCAGATGACGGGCACGGTACTGATCACCGCGCCGATCATGTGCATCGGCGGAATCTTCATGGCCATCCACCAAGAGGCCGCGCTGACCTGGCTGTTGCTGGTCAGCGTCCCGGTCCTGGCCGTGGCCAACTACTGGATCATGTCGCACATGCTGCCGCTGTTCCGCAGCATGCAGGCCCTGATCGACGGCATCAACCGGGTACTGCGCGACCAACTGTCCGGCGTGCGGGTTGTCCGGGCCTTCACCCGCGAAAGCTTTGAGCGCGAACGGTTTTCCCGCGCCAACACCGCGTTGTCGAATGCATCCCTGACCGCCGGCAACTGGCAAGCGCTGATGCTGCCGGTGACCACGCTGACCATCAACGTGTCCAGCGTCGCGCTGATCTGGTTCGGCGGGCTGCGCATCGATCACGGCCAGATGCAGGTCGGCTCGCTAACCGCGTTTCTTGCCTACTTCACGCAGATCCTGATGGCCGTGTTGATGGCGACGATGACGCTGGTGGTGCTGCCGCGAGCGTCGGTCTGCGCCGAGCGGATCACCGAGGTGCTGTCCACCCGTCCCGCCATCGCCAGCCCGCAACACCCCCGGCTTCCGAACGCGGGGATGATCAGCGGCGTTGTCCGCCTAGACGGTGCTACGTTCACCTATCCGGGCGCCGACCGCCCTGTGCTGCAAGATATCTCGTTGACCGCGTTACCCGGCACCACCACCGCGGTCGTCGGCAGCACCGGCTCGGGTAAGTCGACGCTGGTGTCGCTGATCTGTCGGCTCTACGACGCGACCGACGGCGCGGTCCTGCTCGACGGCCTCGACGTCCGCGACTACGACACCGAGCGGCTCTGGTCGGCGATCGGCCTGGTCCCGCAGCGCGGCTATCTCTTCTCCGGCACGATCGCGGCGAACCTCCGACTCGGAAAGGCCGACGCCACCGACGAGGAGATGTGGGAAGCATTGCGGGTCGCGGCGGCCGACGAATTCGTGCGGGAGCACGCCGACGGGCTGCGGATGCGCGTCGCCCAGGCCGGGATGAATTTCTCCGGCGGACAACGGCAACGGCTGGCGATCGCCCGGGCAGTCATCCGCCGCCCGGCCATCTACTTGTTCGACGACGCGTTCTCCGCGCTCGACGTGCACACCGACGCGCAGGTCCGGTCCGCACTGCGGGAGATCTCCGGCGACGCCACCATCATCGTTGTTACACAGCGCATTTCGACCGCGTCGCAGGCCGACCAGATCGTCGTCGTCGACGACGGGAAAATTGTCGGCTCGGGCACCCACGAGTCGCTGCTCGACGATTGCGCCACCTACGCGGAATTCGCCGACTCGCAGTCGGTCGGCGCCGGAGTAGGAGGAACGCAGTGACCACGGCGACGAACCGGGTCGCCCGGGAAACCGCTCCCCGCACGCGATCCCGCGACTTCTGGGGCACCGCGGCCCGGCTGGTGAAACGGCTTGCGCCCCAACGAACGCTGAGCATCGCGGTGATCGCTTTGGGCCTGACCGGCACGGTGATCGGCGTCATTGTTCCCCGAATCCTCGGTCACGCCACCGATTTGCTCTTCAACGGCGTGATCGGGCGTGGGCTGCCCGCGGGAATCAGCAAGGCACAGGCCATCGCCCAAGCGCGAGCGCGCGGTGACGGGATGTTCGCCGACCTGCTGTCGGGAATGAACGTGGTGCCCGGCCGCGGCGTGGACTTCGGCGCAGTGGCACACACGCTGGCAGTTGCCCTGGCCCTGTACGTCGTTGCCGCGCTCTTGATTTGGGCACAAGCCCGGCTGCTCAACCTCATCCTGCAGCGCACCATGGTCGCGCTGCGCCGCGAGGTCGAGGACAAGGTCCACCGACTGCCACTGTCCTACTTCGACGGACGGCTGCGCGGCGAGCTGCTGAGCCGGGTGACCAACGACATCGACAACGTTCAATCCTCGCTGTCGATGACGATCAGCCAGCTGCTGACGTCGATCCTGACCGTGGTCACCGTGCTGGTCATGATGCTGTCGATTTCACCGCTGTTGACGCTGATCACCGTGCTGACCGTGCCGCTGTCGCTGCTGGTGTCCCGGGCGATCGCACGTCGCTCACACCGGCTGTTCGTGGCGCAGTGGACCAGCATCGGAGCGCTCAACGCCCATATCGAGGAGACCTACAGCGGGTTCACGGTGGTCAAGACCTTCGGTCACCGGGATGCGGCGCGCGAGCAATTCCGCAGCCTCAACGACGACGTCTACCACGCCAGCTTCGGCTCCCAGTTCTTCTCCGGTTTGGTGGCGCCGGCGACGACGTTCATCGGCAACCTTGGCTACGTCGCGGTCGCGGTGATCGGCGGCCTGCAGGTGGCCACCGGGCACATCACCCTCGGCAACATCCAGGCGTTCATCCAATACGTCCGGCAGTTCAACACGCCGCTGAGCCAGGTGGCCGGGATGTACAACACCCTGCAATCCGGGGTGGCCAGCGCCGAGCGGGTGTTCGAGCTGCTCGACGAGCCCGAGGAAGCGCCGGATCCCACGCCGACGCCGCCCAACGGCCAGGCCCCGCAGCCGCGCGGACGTGTCGAGTTCCAGCACGTGAACTTTGCCTACCGCGCCGGCACGCCGGTGATCGAAGACCTGTCGATGACGGCCGAGCCGGGCAGCACCGTGGCGATCGTCGGACCGACCGGAGCGGGCAAGACCACGCTGGTGAACCTGCTGATGCGGTTCTACGACGTCGATTCTGGCCGCATCCTGGTCGACGGCGTCGACATCACCACGATGAGCAGGCAAGCCCTGCGATCGCGAATCGGCATGGTGCTGCAAGACACCTGGCTGTTCGACGGGACCATCGCGGAGAACATCGCCTATGGACGCCCCGGGGCCGGCGCGCACGAGGTGGTCGAAGCCGCCCGAGCGGCCTATGTCGACCGCTTTGTCCAGACCCTGCCGGCCGGCTACCAGACCCGGGTCACCGGCGACGGCGCCAACATCAGCGCCGGCGAGAAGCAGCTCATCACGATCGCCCGCGCATTCCTGGCCCGTCCACAGCTGCTGATCCTGGACGAGGCAACCAGCTCGGTGGACACCCGCACCGAGGCGCTTATTGCGCGTGCCATGCACGAGCTTCGTCGCGACCGAACGAGTTTCGTTATCGCACATCGTCTTTCGACGATCCGTGGTGCCGATCGCATCGTGGTGGTCGAGTCCGGGCGCGTCGTCGAACAGGGCAATCACGCCGAACTGATGGCCCGCCGCGGCGCCTATTACGCGATGACCAGGGCCTGAGTTGTCGGCCGCAGCGCGAACCTGAGACGTGACTGAAACGACGCCAAGAAGTTATAGAGGATCCATTTAGAAGTGCGGCTGACGCTAGTCCCATCAGCACCCCAACCGCACACCTGAAAAGGATCAGAACAATGTTCACTCGCCGTATCAACACCATCGCCAGCACCATCATCGGCGCCGCCGCCATCGGGATGGTCGCGGTCGGTACCGCCGGTACCGCCGGAGCCACCACCGCAGACGACGCGTTCCTCGCTCAGATGGACAAGCTCGGCATCTCCTTCAGCTCGCCGGCGGACGCCATCAAGGACGGCCACAAGGTCTGCCAGGAACTCGCCGCCGGGAAAACCGGGACCGACGTCGCCGCCGAGATCCTGCGGCAGACGGACCTGACCAGCCACCAGGCGGCCTACTTCGTCGTCGACGCGACCCACGCCTTCTGCCCGGCACTCGCCCCGCAGCTCACCTGATCGCACCCACCCACTGGATGGGGGGTCCCGGGTCACCCGGGATCCCCCATTCGCTGTTTACCGTCTCGGCCGGGGCCGACCAAGCCATTGAGAATCCTTTTAGGCGTGGGCGCAACGCTGTGTTCATCAGCAGCCAGACCGCCCACCCGAAAGGACCACAGCAATGTTCGCTCACCGTATCCGCACAATTGCCAGCACCGCGATCGGCGCCGCCGCCATCGGGATCGCTGCACTCGCCAGCGCCGGCGTTGCGGGCGCCACCACAGTCGACGATGCCTTCATCACGCAGATGAACAAGGTGGGCGTCACCTTCACCTCACCCGCGCAGGCTGTCAACAACGGCCAGAAGGTGTGCCAGGCGCTGGCCTCCGGCGAAAGCGGCGTCGACATCGCCAACGAGGTCGTCGGCCAGACGAACCTGACCAGCAGCCAGGCGGCCCACTTCGTCGTCAACGCGGCCACCGCGTACTGCCCGCAATTCGGCGGCGCGCTCAGCTGATCGCACCACCCGCTAGCGGGGGGATCTCGGTAACCGGGATCCCCCCATTCGCCATTTGCAGGCCGCCCCGGCGGGCGCTCTTGCGCGCCGGGACCGCGCCGCACTCGACGACACCGTCGCGTCCACAACACCGAAGCCACACTGGAAAACTCTGTCAATCACGGTAATTCACCCCCTCGGCTGCCCATGTCCGGCAGTCGGCCGACTCATGCAGCCGCGAGATCCGATGTAAACCTTCCGGCTGTTGATTTGCTGCGCGGCGGTTGCTATGCAGTAAGCAGCTGTGGCCAACACTTCAAGGAGATGTCGATGAAGCTCTCGCCTCACACCGTTACGGCCGCCGCTGCCGCCGCGCTCGCCCTCGTCCTCGCTGTCGGTGGCTGCTCGAGCAACTCGAGCACCGGCAAATCGCCCGGGACCACCGCCACCACCTCCAGCGGCGAGGCGGCCACCCTGCTCAAGCAGGCCTCCGACGCGATGACCAAGGTCACCGGGATGCATGTCAGCGTGGCGGTCCAGGGCGACGTGCCCAACCTGCGGGTGACCAAGCTCGACGGCGACATCTCCAACACCCCGCAGACGGTTGCCACCGGTAGCGCGACGCTGCTGGTCGGCAAATCCCCGCAGGACGCGAAATTCGTCTACGTCGACGGCCATCTTTACTCCGATCTCGGGCAGCCCGGCGTCTACACCGACTTCGGTAACGGCGCCTCGATCTACAACGTGTCGGTGCTGCTGGACCCCAGCAAGGGGTTGGCCAACCTGCTGTCGAAGCTGCAGGGTGGCGCGGTGGCCGGCACCGAGCAGGTCAACGGTGTCGCGACCACCAAGATCACCGGCAGCTCGTCGGCTGACGACGTCGCCACGCTGGCCGGCTCCAAGCTGACCGCCCAGAGCGTGACGACGGTGCCCACCACGGTCTGGATCGCCTCGGACGGCTCCTCACACCTGGTCCAGCTTCAGGTCCATCCCACCAACGACACCTCGGTGACGCTGACGATGTCCGACTGGGGCAAGACGGTCACCGCCACCAAGCCCGTTTAGGCGCAGCCGGCCAAAAGCGTGGAATCGCAACCCCTGGAAAACGTGGAAACCGCCGGACCGCCGGCATTCGGAAAGGAATCACCAATGAGGATGATTACTCGTCGTCGGCGGTTCACGGTGGCCGGCACGGCCGCTGCCGCCGCAATCAGCGTCGCGCTGGCTCCCGCGGTCGGTGCCGCCGATCAATACGGCGCGATTGCCTACTCCAGCAACGGTTCCTGGGGCCGCAGCTGGGACTACCCAACCCGGCCGGCCGCGGAGGCCACCGCGGTCAAAAACTGCGCCTACACGGACTGCAAGGTGCTCACCAGCTTCACCGATTGCGGCGCCGTCGCGACCAACGGCAAGGCATTCCAGGGCGGGGTCGGCTCCACCCTGGCCGCCGCGATGAAGGACGCGCTGACCAAACTCGGTGGCGGCTCCATCGACACGTGGGCCTGCAACTAGCCCTCCACACCGTCTGAGCACGGTCTTCATCGCTGCGCGTACGCCGTTCGGCGCGGCGCGAGGTCACTCCAAGAATTCGTGGAGATAACAAATAGGCCACAACCAGAGCCTTTTCTCAACCACCCCGCACTAGCGCGGGACGAGAAAGGGGACTCCCATGAAGACCGCAAAGACCGCCAAGACCGCAAAGACCGCCAAGATCGCCACGATCGCCAAGACCGCCACCCTGGCAGTCATCGCCGGTGCCGTCGCGCTGGGATTGGCCGGCCCCGCCGACGCGGCCGCGGGCACGATGTACGGCGATCCGGTAGCCGCCGCCAAGTACTGGCGCTACCAGAAATACGACGACTGCGTCCTGATGTCGAGCGCCGACGTGATCGGCCAGATCACCGGCAAGGAGCCCTCGGAGCGGGCCATCATCACGGTGGCGCAAGCCACGCCGAGCGTCGTGCACCCCGGCTCGATCTACACCACGCCGGCCAACACCAAAAACCCGAATTCCGGTATGGGCACCAGCTTTGCGGACATCCCGACATTGCTGGCGCTTTACAAGATCAACGCCACGATCACCAATAAGGAGCACGCCGCCAAAGACGGCATCCTCGGTGGCATCGAAGGACTCGAGGAGCAACTCGGCGAGGGCCACCAGGTCATCGTCAGCGTCAACGGAGAGCTCATCTGGGGCCAACCCGTCGAAAACAAGGACGACAACGGCAACCCCCGGGGCGACCACGCGGTGGTGGTCACCGGTATCGACACCGCCAACAACGTGGTGCACCTCAACGACAGCGGCACCAAGGACGGCCGCGACGAGCAGATCCCGATGGCGCTCTTCATGAAAGCCTGGGAGGCCGGCAAGCAGCTGATGGTATTCACCACCTAGCCGGACACCGACGTCAAACCGGCGGGCAGCCACCCGAAGCACACGCCTCGGGTCGGCTGCTCGCCTCATGCGTTTTCGAGGAATCCCAACCGGATTCGGGCGAGCGGTCGATGATCATGCTGGCAGGGAACGCATTTCAGCCGATGGCGAAGCCGAAGCCCGCGGCACACCAATCTCCACCGGTATTACCGAATTCCGGGGTGTTCGTATCACAATGTCAAGGAATGACACCGTATGGGCAGGTGACGCCGCGCAGGGAACCCGGAAGGGCTGGTTAGCGACGATGGTAGACAAAAGTCTCGAATTCGGCCTGCTCGGGCCGTTGGAGATGACTGTTGACGGCACCATGGTGCCGCTGGGCACACCCAAACAACGCGCGGTGCTGGCCATGCTGCTGATGAACCGGAACAGCCCGGTCGGCGTCGAACGGCTGATCAACGCCCTGTGGGAGGACGAGCCCCCGTCCGGTGCGCGGGCCAGCATCCACTCGTATGTGTCCAATCTGCGCAAACTGCTCACCGGCGCCGGTATCGATCCCCGGGCGGTGCTGGCCGCCGCGCCGCCGGGTTACCGGCTGGCCGTCGACGAAAACAGTTGCGATCTGGGACGGTTCATCACCGAGAAGACCGCGGGCGTGCAGGCGGCCGCGCTCAGCAGGTTCGAGCAGGCGAGCCAGCACCTGTCGACGGCGTTGGCGCAATGGCGGGGACCGGTGCTCGAGGACCTGCGCGACTTTCAGTTCGTCGACACCTTCGCCACCTCGCTCATGGAGGAAAAAATTCTCGTCCACACCGCGAAGGCAGAGGCCGAAATCGCTTGCGGACGTGGCGCCTCCGTGGTCAGCGACCTCGAAGTCCTGATCACCGAGCACCCCTATCGCGAGCCGCTGTGGGCCCAGTTGATCACCGCCTACTATCTGACCGACCGCCAATCCGACGCGCTGGCCGCGTACCGCCGGGTGAAGACGACACTCGCCGACGAGCTCGGGATCGACCCCGGCCCGACGTTGCGCGAGCTGAACGAGAAGATCCTGCGCCAGGAGCCGCTGGACGCCAAGAAATCGGCCAGGACCACGGCGGTCGGCACCATCACCCTGCTGGACCAGCGCACCAAGGTCCCCGCCGGCAAGCCCGCCGCCTACCTGCACGAGGCGTCGGGTCGCAGTTACCCACTGCGCATGGCAGAGACCCGGATCGGGCGTCTCAGTGACAACGACATCATCCTGGCCAGCGCCAATGTGAGCCGCCATCACGCCGTCATCGTCGACACCGGCACCAGCTACGTCATCAACGACCTGCGGTCGTCCAATGGCGTCCACGTTCAACACCAGCGCATCCGCTCGGCGGCCACGCTGAAGGACGGCGATCACGTCCGAATTTGCGACCACGAATTCACGTTCGAGATCCCTCGGGGCTACAACAGCGACGCGGCAGGCTGAATATTGTTGTTGCACAAGGCTCTTCGTAGTAAAAGTCAGCATGGTCAATCACCACAAGGCTTTTCGCCGGACCCCGTCGGTATCGGTGCGCGACCCGCCCGCGCGGGGATCTCGCGATTTGTCGCGCGTTGGAGTTCGCCACGGCCTACCGTGATGGTTGCTAGTCGCGGTGGTTACGAGCGAGGATCTGCGCGTACTTGTTGATATCGTCGGCGGGTCTGCGGTCGGTTTGGAGGATCAGCGATGAGCGAGGAGCAGAACTCGCGGGTCGGGACGATGTTCGGGCCCTACCGCCTCAAGCGGCTGCTGGGCCGTGGTGGGATGGGCGAGGTCTACGAAGCCGAGCACACCGTCAAAGAATGGACGGTCGCGGTCAAGGTAATGACCGCGGAGTTCAGCCGGGACCCCGTCTTTCGTGAGCGGATGCGGCGCGAGGCGCGCACCGCGGGCCGTTTGCAGGAACCGCACGTCGTACCCATCCACGACTACGGCGAAATCGACGGCCAGATGTTCATGGAGATGCACCTCATCGAGGGCATCGACCTGGACGACCTGCTCAAGCGATTCGGCCCCTTGACCCCACCGCGCGCGGTCGCGATCATCACTCAAATCGCCTCGGCCCTCGACGCGGCCCACGCGGCCGGCGTCATGCACCGCGACATCAAGCCGCCCAACATCCTGATCACCCGCGACGATTTCGCCTACCTGGTCGACTTCGGCATCGCCAGCGCCACCACCGACGAGAAGCTCACCCAGCTCGGCACCGCGGTGGGCACCTGGAAATACATGGCGCCCGAACGGTTTTCCAACGGCGAGGTAACTTACCGCGCCGACATTTACGCATTGGCCTGCGTACTGTACGAATGCCTGACGGGCACGCCGCCGTATCGCGCGGCCACCGCGGGCGAGCTGGTCCGGGCTCACACCACCGACGCCATCCCGCTGGCCAGCGCGGTGCGCGCGGGCATCCCCAAGTCCTTCGACGCGGTGATCGCGCGCGGCATGGCCAAAAAGCCCGAGGACCGCTACGCCAGCGCCGGTGATCTGGCGCTGGCCGCGCACGAGGCGCTCAGCAACCCCGATCAAGACCACGCCGACGACATCCTGCGCCGCAGCGTCGAGGCCACCCTGGCCGCCGAGATCAAGAGCGACCCGCCCCCGACCGCTCCCGCCACGGCAGCACCCCCGCTGAGCACGCCGCCGGCGCCGTATCCAGGCCGGAACTCCGGGCCGGTGCCGCCACACCACGCTCCCAGCCCGCGCCCCTGGGCGCCCGAGAGCGGCCAGGTCCCGACTCCGAGCCAGCACGCCTCCGGCGCGCAGTATTACCAAGGAACCAGCGGCAACTGGGGTCCAACGCCGCCGGGCGCACCCCCGCCAGCCGGCCCCACGGCCTGGGCGCTGGGACAGCAACCCCCGCCCAAGCCCAAACGCAACCCCTGGCCGATCGTCATCGGAGCGGTTGCCCTGGTCGTGGTCCTGGTGGTCGCGGCGATCGGCGTCTACATCGCCACGAAGGACGACGAAAACCCCGCGCCGCACCCCACCCCTCCCAGCACCACGACCCCGCCGAGGACCACGACGTCGACAACCACCACCACCACGACCACCCCGGCCGGCGACGTCGAAAGCCAGCTGCTCACCATGGTGCCCCCGGGCTACCCGAGCGGAGTGTGCACACCGGCCACTCCGAAACCCAACACCGTGTGGTCGGATGCGCTGGCGGTAGTCGACTGCGACCAGAACACCAACCCGGGCGGCCCGTCCAAAGCGCGCTACGCACTCTTCCCGAATCCGGGTGTCCTCAAAAATGCAACAGACGCCGACATCAAGCTCCTGACGCTGGCGACCTGTCCCGGAGAAACCAACAACCCGGAAACCTGGCAGCACCCGAATGACCCGAAGGTCGACGTCGGCGTGGTCGCCTGCGGCACCTACAACAACCACCCCAACATGGTGTGGAGCAACCAGGTCAAGCTGCTGCTGTGCGATGTCTTCGGCGACCCTCCGACCATCGAGGAGCTGCACACCTGGTGGACCAAATACGGTGGCTGACCCGCGGCAGCTAAAGATCAACCAGCCCAACGGCATTGCCAGCAAACCGCGCCCGAGGACGGAATAACGCGAGGACAACCCCTGGATCAGCTATACAAGTGGTGGACGTGAGGACCGTTCTCGAGGCGGCTAGCTAACACAGCGGAGGCAGTGCGTGGACGACAGGACCGACATGGTCGCCACCATTCCCGGGCTGGAGCTGCGGGCGGGTGGGCGTACCTGGCAGGCCACCGGTGGCCGGTCCTGGAGCATTGGCCGCGCGCACGAGGCCGACATCCAGCTGGAGAACCCGAGGGTGTCGCGCCAGCACGCGGTGCTGCAGCCGACGCCCGCGGGTTGGGTTCTGGTCAACCGCAGCAACAACGGAATGTTCGTCAACGGGCGGCGAGTCGAGAGCCTGCCGATAACCCAACCGATCACCGTCGTGCTGGGGTCGGCGTCGTCCGGGCAGGCGCTCGAGCTCTGCCCGGTCGCCCCGCCGCCTAGCCCCGCTCGGACGCAAACCGTTGCGCCGACGACGGGGTCGGTCGGCGAGACCACGGTGGCCCGGCCGCCGACCGCGGTCTACACGATGGATCAGGTAACGATCGGGATTGGCCGCGGAACCGACAACGACGTCGTGCTCGACGACTTGCTGGTCTCGCGCCACCATGCGGTGTTGCGCCGCTCCGGAAATCAGTGGGAGCTCGTAGATAGCAACAGCGCCAACGGAACCTACGTCAACGGCAACCGGATCGCACGCGCGATCATCGGGCCCCACGACATCGTCGGCATCGGCCATCGGCTGCTGCACCTGTCCGGCGACCAACTCGTCGAATACACCGACACCGGCGACGTGTCCTACGAGGCGTCGAACCTGCGGGTGGTCTCCAACAAGGGCAAGGTGTTGTTGGCCAACGTCAGTTTCGCGCTACCGCAACGCTGCTTCATGGCGGTGGTAGGGCCAAGCGGGGCAGGCAAATCCACGTTGTTGAGCGCGTTGACCGGATTCCGCCCGGCCGGTAGCGGCGAGGTCCGATACGACAATCGCGATCTCTACCAGAACTACGCCGAGCTGCGGCACCGGATCGGCTTCGTGCCGCAGGACGACATCCTGCATACTCAGTTGACTGTGCGACGAGCGCTGAATTACGCTGCGCAGCTTCGCTTTCCGCAGGACGTCTCCGCCCGGGAACGAAAGCAGCGCATCGACGAGGTGCTGAGTGAGCTCGGGCTGGCCGCGCATGCCAATCAACGGATCGACAGCTTGTCGGGCGGTCAGCGCAAGCGCACCAGCGTCGCGCTGGAACTGCTGACCAAGCCGTCCCTGCTGTTCCTCGACGAGCCCACCTCGGGCCTCGATCCGGGCTACGAGAAATCCGTCATGCAGACGCTGCGCGCCCTGGCCGACGACGGCCGATCCGTCGTGGTGGTCACCCACAACACCGCGCAGCTGAATCTGTGCGACCGGCTCCTCATCCTGGCGCCCGGCGGCCGGCTGGCGTACTTCGGTCCGCCGCGACAGGCTCTGAATTACTTCGGTTGCAACGACTTCGCCGATCTGTTCAACCTCCTCGAACACGACACCACGACCGACTGGACCGGACGCTATGTCGCATCGCCCATTCATGGAGCCCTGACCGGGCCGCACGCCACGCTGAGGGCCCCGGCACCGGCCGCCCGTCCCGCGAAGCCGCTCGCTCAGCAAAGTGCCGTCGCCCAGTTCGCCACGCTGTGCCGTAGGTATCTGGCGGTCATCGCCGCCGACCGCCAGTACGCGGTGACGCTTCTGGTCCTGCCGCTGCTGCTGAGTCTTTTCGCGCACGCCGTCCCCGGCGAGGCCGGGCTGTCGCTGACCAAGGCCATCGAGACGAAGTCCACCCAGCCCTCGCAATTGTTGGTGCTGCTGATCATCGGCGGCGCCCTGATGGGTTGCGCGGCCTCCATCCGCGAGATCGTCAAGGAACGGGCCATCTATCAACGCGAGCACGGCATCGGGTTGTCGCGCGGTGCCTATCTGGCCTCCAAGGTGGTGGTCCTGACCACGTTGACCACCCTGCAAGGGCTGATTCTGGGCTTCCTCGGGGTGGCCGGCCTGCCTCCGCCGGACCAGGCCGTCGTGCTGCCTTGGCCCAGAGTCGAAGTGGCGCTGGCGGTCGTCGCCGTCACCGTGGTCTCGATGCTGATCGGTCTGCTGATTTCGGCGATGATCGGCAACGCCGACCGCGGCATGCCGCTCCTGGTGCTCGTCGTCATGGCCGAACTCGTGCTGTGCGGCGGCATGTTTGGGGTGAAGGGCCGCATCCCGCTGGAGCAACTGGCGTGGCTATCGCCGTCGCGTTGGGCCTACGCGATGGCCGCCTCGACCATCGATCTCGACGATCTGCGCCGCACCGCGGCCGGCGACGAAGACCCGCTGTGGGAGTACGACCCCGGCATTTGGTGGATGGCCGTGGCTGCCTGCGCCATCCAGGCGATCGTGTTGATCGTCCTGATCGCGCTGCGCCTCAGACAGCTTGACCCCCAACGCAAAGCGGCCAAGTGAGGCTTGGTCTACCGGTGTTTGGCCACCAGTCCCGGTGGTGCTGAGCATCGACCTCCCCTTCCCTGTAACCCGCGTTAGCGCAACCCACATCTGGGGGCCGGGATCGAGCCGACGGCAGTCCGCCGGCGTTTGCCGTCGTCGAGGGCCACGCCTACCGTCATCGGTGCTTGCCGGGCGTTGCGACCGACGGGTCTGCGGGGATTTTGTTGATATGGTCGGCGGGTCTGCGGTTGGTTTGGAGGATCAGCGATGAGCGAGGGGCAGGCCTCACGGGAGGGCTCGACGTTTGGGCCCTACCACCTGAAACGGCTGCTGGGCCGGGGCGGGATGGGCGAGGTCTACGAGGCCGAGCACACCGTCAAAGAGTGGACGGTCGCGGTCAAGCTGATGTCGGACCAGTTCAGCTCGGACCCCGTCTTTCGCGAGCGGATGAAACGCGAGGCACGCACCGCGGGCCGTTTGCAGGAACCGCACGTCGTGCCGATCCACGACTACGGCGAGATCGACGGAAAAATGTTCATGGAGATGCGCCTCGTCGAGGGCACCGACCTGGACAGCCTGCTCAAACGGTACGGTCCGCTGACCCCGCCGCGCGCGGTCGCGATCATCACCCAGATCGCGTCGGCTCTGGATGCCGCCCACGCCGCCGGCGTCATGCACCGCGACG
>JAQIZT010000781.1:0-16176 GCA_029228515.1 Populus alba x Populus x berolinensis | reverse complement strand
AGTAGGATCTCTGTTTCTGATACTTGGAAGATAGTTTAAATGTTTTCAAATTATAAAAATAATTTTTTTAAAAAAATAAATAGGATCTCTGTTGCTGATACTTGAAAGATAGTTTAAATGTTTTCAAATTATGAAAATATTTTTTTACTAAGAGTAAGTAGGATCTCTGTTGCTTATACTTGAAAGATAGTTTAAATGTTTTCAAATTATAAAAATAATTTTTTTAAAAAAATTAAATAGGATCTTGTTGCTGATACTTGAAAGATAGTTTAAATGTTTTCAAATTATAAAAATAAATTTTTACAAAAAGTAAGTAGGATCTGTGTTACTTAGACTTGAAAGATAGTTTAAATGTTTTAAAATTATGAAAATAATTTGTTTACAAAAATTATTGGGATCTCTGTTTCTGATAGATGATTGATAATTCAAATGTTTTGAAATTTTAAAAATAAGTTTTTAATAAAAGTGAGTAGGATCTCTGTTTCTGATACTTGGAAGATAGTTTAAATGTTTTCAAATTATAAAAATAATTTTTTAAAAAAATTAAATAGGATCTCTGTTGCTGATACTTATTATAAAAATAATTTTTTACAAAGAGTAAGTAGGATCTATGTTGCTTATACTTGAAAGATAGTTTAAATGTTTTCAAATTATAAAAATAATTTTTTTACAAAAATTAAGTAGGATCTCTGTTGCTGATACTTGAAAGATAGTTTAAATGTTTTCAAATTATAAAAATAAATTTTTACAAAAAGTAAGTAGGATCTGTGTTACTTAGACTTGAAAGATAGTTTAAATGTTTTAAAATTATGAAAATAATTTGTTTACAAAAAATTATTGGGATCTCTGTTTCTGATAGATGATTGATAATTTCAAATGTTTTGAAATTTTAAAAATAAGTTTTTAATAAAAGTGAGTAGGATCTCTGTTTCTGATACTTGGAAGATAGTTTAAATGTTTTCAAATTATAAAAATAATTTTTAAAAAAATAAATAGGATCTCTGTTGCTGATACTTGGAAGATAGTTTAAATGTTTTCAAATTATGAAAATATTTTTTTACTAAAAGTAAGTAGGATCTCTGTTGCTTATACTTGAAAGATAGTTTAAATGTTTTCAAATTATAAAAATAATTTTTTAAAAAATTAAATAGGATCTCTGTTGCTGATACTTGAAAGATAGTTTAAATGTTTTCAAATTATAAAAATAAATTTTTACAAAAAGTAAGTAGGATCTGTGTTACTTAGACTTGAAAGATAGTTTAAATGTTTTAAAATTATGAAAATAATTTGTTTACAAAAATTATTGGGATCTCTGTTTCTGATAGATGATTGATAATTCAAATGTTTTGAAATTTTAAAAATAAGTTTTTAATAAAAGTGAGTAGGATCTCTGTTTCTGATACTTGGAAGATAGTTTAAATGTTTTCAAATTATAAAAATAATTTTTTTAAAAAAATTAAATAGGATCTCTGTTGCTGATACTTGAAAGATAGTTTAAATGTTTTCAAATTATAAAAATAATTTTTTACAAAAAGTAAGTAGGATCTGTGTTACTTAGACTTGAAAGATAGTTTAAATGTTTTAAAATTATGAAAATAATTTGTTTACAAAAATTATTGGGATCTCTGTTTCAGATAGATGATTGATAATTCAAATGTTTTGAATTTTTAAAAATAAGTTTTTAATAAAAGTGAGTAGGATCTCTGTTTCTGATACTTGGAAGATAGTTTAAATGTTTTCAAATTATAAAAATAATTTTTTAAAAAAATTAAATAGGATCTCTGTTGCTGATACTTGAAAGATAGTTTAAATGTTTTCAAATTATAAAAATATTTTTTACAAAAAGTAAGTAGGATCTGTGTTACTTATACTTGAAAGATAGTTTAAATGTTTTAAAATTATGAAAATAATTTGTTTACAAAAATTATTGGGATCTCTGTTTCTGATAGATGATTGATAATTCAAATGTTTTGAAATTTTAAAAATAAGTTTATAATAAAAGTGAGTAGGATCTCTGTTTCTGATACTTGGAAGATAGTTTAAATGTTTTCAAATTATAAAAATAATTTTTAAAAAAATTAAATAGGATCTCTGTTGCTGATACTTGAAAGATAGTTTAAATGTTTTCAAATTATAAAAATAATTTTTTTAAAAAATTAAATAGGATCTCTGTTGCTGATACTTGGAAGATAGTTTAAATGTTTTCAAATTATAAAAATAAATTTTTCCAAAAAGTAAGTAGGATCTCTGTTACTTAGACTTGAAAGATAGTTTAAATGTTTTAAAATTATGAAAATAATTTTTTACAAAAAATTATTAGGATCTCTGTTTCTGATAGATGATTGATATTTCAAATGTTGTTCAAATTTTAAAAATAAGTTTTTAATAAAAGTGAGTAGGATCTCTGTTTCTGATACTTGGAAGATAGTTTAAATGTTTTCAAATTATAAAAATAATTTTTTTTAAAAAAAATAAATAGGATCTCTGTTGCTGATACTTGAAAGATAGTTTAAATGTTTTCAAATTATAAAAATAAATTTTTACAAAAAGTAAGTAGGATCTGTGTTACTTAGACTTGAAAGATAGTTTAAATGTTTTAAAATTATGAAAATAATTTGTTTACAAAAATTATTGGGATCTCTGTTTCTGATAGATGATTGATAATTCAAATGTTTTGAAATTTTAAAAATAAGTTTTTAATAAAAGTGAGTAGGATCTCTGTTTCTGATACTTGGAAGATAGTTTAAATGTTTTCAAATTATAAAAATAATTTTTTAAAAAAATTAAATAGGATCTCTGTTGCTGATACTTGTAAGATAGTTTAAATGTTTTCAAATTATAAAAATAAATTTTTACAAAAAGTAAGTAGGATCTGTGTTACTTAGACTTGAAATATAGTTTAAATGTTTTAAAATTATGAAAATAATTTGTTTACAAAAATTATTGGGATCTCTGTTTCTGATAGATGATTGATATTTCAAATGTTTTCAAATTTAAAAATAATTTTTTAATAAAAGTTAGTAGGATCTCTGTTTCTGATACTTGGAAGATAGTTTAAATGTTTTCAAATTATAAAAATAATTTCTAAAAAAATTAAATAGGATCTCTGTTGCTGATTACTTGAAAGATAGTTTAAATGTTTTCAAATTATAAAAACAATTTTTTTAAAAAATTAAATAGGATCTCTGTTGCTGATACTTGGAAGATAGTTTAAATATTTTCAAATTATAAAAATAAATTTTTACAAAAAGTAAGTAGGATCTGTGTTACTTAGACTTGAAAGATAGTTTAAATGTTTTAAAATTATGAAAATAATTTGTTTACAAAAATTATTGGGATCTCTGTTTCTGATAGATGATTGATATTTCAAATGTTTTCAAATTTTAAAAATAAGTTTTTAATAAAAGTGAGTGGATCTCTGTTTCTGATACTTGGAAGATAGTTTAAATGTTTTCAAATTATAAAAATAATTTCTAAAAAAATTAAATAGGATCTCTGTTGCTGATACTTGTAAGATAGTTTAAATGTTTTCAAATTATGAAAATATTTTTTTACTAAGAGTAAGTAGGATCTCTGTTGCTTTATACTTGAAAGATAGTTTAAATGTTTTCAAATTATAAAAATATTTTTTTTAAAAAAATTAAATAGGATCTCTGTTTTCTGATACTTGAAAGATAGTTTAAATGTTTTCAAATTATAAAAATAAATTTTTACAAAAAGTAAGTAGGATCTGTGTTACTTAGACTTGAAAGATAGTTTAAATGTTTTAAAATTATGAAAATAATTTGTTTACAAAAATTATTGGGATCCTCTGTTTCTGATACATGATTGATAATTCAAATGTTTTGAAATTTTAAAATTAAGTTTTTAATAAAAGTGAGTAGGATCTCTGTTTCTGATACTTGGAAGATAGTTTAAATGTTTTCAAATTATAAAAATAATTTTTAAAAAAATTAAATAGGATCTCTGTTGCTGATACTTGGAAGATAGTTTAAATGTTTTCAAATTATAAAAATAATTTTTTACTAAGAGTAAGTAGGATCTCTGTTGCTTATACTTGAAAGATAGTTTAAATGTTTTCAAATTATAAAAAATAATTTTTTAAAAAATTAAATAGGTATCTCTTTTGCTGATACTTGAAAGATAGTTTAAATGTTTTCAAGTTATAAAAACAATTTTTTTAAAAAATTAAATAGGATCTCTTGTTGCTGATACTTGGAAGATAGTTTAAATGTTTTCAAATTATAAAAATAAATTTTTACAAAAAGTAAGTAGGATCTGTGTTACTTAGACTTGAAAGATAGTGTAAATGTTTTAAAATTATGAAAATAATTTGTTTACAAAAATTATTGGGATCTCTGTTTCTGATAGATGATTGATATTTCAAATGTTTTGAAATTTTAAAAATAAGTTTTTAATAAAAGTTAGTAGGATCTCTGTTTCTGATACTTGGAAGATAGTTTAAATGTTTTCAAATTATAAAAATAATTTTTAAAAAATTAAATAGGATCTCTGTTGCTGATACTTGAAAGATAGTTTAAATGTTTTCAAATTATAAAAATAATTTTTAAAAAAAATTAAATAGGATCTCTGTTGCTGATACTTGGAAGATAGTTTTAAATATTTTCAAATTATAAATAATAAATTTTTACAAAAAGTAAGTAGGATCTGTGTTACTTAGACTTGAAATATAGTTTAAAGTTTTAAAATTATGAAAATAATTTGTTTACAAAAATTATTGGGATCTCTGTTTTCTGATAGATGATTGATATTTCAAATGTTTTCAAATTTTAAAAATAAGTTTTTAATAAAAGTTAGTAGGATCTCTGTTTCTGATACTTGGAAGATAGTTTAAATGTTTTCAAATTATAAAAATAATTTTTAAAAAAATTAAATAGGATCTCTGTTGCTGATACTTGAAAGATAGTTTAAATGTTTTCAAATTATGAAAATATTTTTTACAGAGAGTAAGTAGGGATCTCTGTTGCTTATACTTGAAAGATAGTTTAAATGTTTTCAAATTATAAAAATAATTTTTTAAAAAAATTAAATAGGATCTCTGTTGCTGATACTTGAAAGATAGTTTAAATGTTTTCAAATTAAAAAAATAAATTTTTACAAAAAGTAAGTAGGATCTGTGTTACTTAGACTTGAAAGATAGTTTAAATGTTTTAAAATTATGAAAATAATTTGTTTTACAAAAATTATTGGGATCTCTGTTTCTGATAGATGATTGATAATTCAAATGTTTTGAAATTTTAAAAAATAAGTTTTTAATAAAAGTGAGTAGGATCTCTGTTTCTGATACTTGGAAGATAGTTTAAATGTTTTCAAATTATAAAAATAATTTTTTAAAAAAATTAAATAGGATCTCTTTTGCTGATACTTGAAAGATAGTTTTAAATGTTTTCAAATTATAAAAAATATTTTTTTAAAAAAATTAAATAGGATCTCTGTTGCTGATACTTGAAGATAGTTTAAATGTTTTCAAATTATAAAAATAAATTTTTTACAAAAAGTAAGTAGGATCTGTGTTACTTAGACTTGAAAGATAGTTTAAATGTTTTAAAATTATGAAAATAATTTGTTCATAAAAATTATTGGGATCTCTGTTTCTGATAGATGATTGATAATTCAAATGTTTTGAAATTTTAAAAATAAGTTTTTAATAAAAGTGAGTAGGATCTCTGTTTCTGATACTTGAAGATAGTTTAATTGTTTTCAAATTATAAAAATAATTTTGTAAAAAAATTAAATAGGATCTCTGTTGCTGATACTTGAAAGATAGTTTAAATGTTTTCAAATTATAAAAATAATTTTTTAAAAAAATTAAATAGGATCTCTGTTGCTGATACTTGGAAGATAGTTTAAATGTTTTTCAAATTATAAAAATAAATTTTTACAAAAAGTAAGTAGGATCTGTTGTTACTTAGACTTGAAAGATAGTTTAAATGTTTTAAAATTATGAAAATAATTTGTTTACAAAAATTATTGGGATCTCTGTTTTCTGATAGATGATTGATAATTCAAATGTTTTGAAATTTTAAAAATAAGTTTTTAATAAAAGTGAGTATGATCTCTGTTTCTGATACTTGGAAGATAGTTTAAATGTTTTCAAATTATAAAAATAATTTTTTAAAAAATTAAATAGGATCTCTGTTGCTGATACTTGGAAGAAAGTTTAAATGTTTTCAAATTATGAAAATATTTTTTTTCTAAGAGTAAGTAGGATCTCTGTTGCTTATACTTGAAAGATAGTTTAAATGTTTTCAAATTATAAAAATAATTTTTTTAAAAAAATTAAATAGGATCTCTGTTGCTGATACTTGAAAGATAGTTTAAATGTTTTCAAATTATAAAAATAAATTTTTACAAAAAGTAAGTAGGATCTGTGTTACTTAGACTTGAAAGATAGTTTAAATGTTTTAAAATTATGAAAATAATTTCTTTACAAAAATTATTGGAATCTGTGTTTCTGATACATGATTGATAATTCAAATGTTTTGAAATTTTAAAAAGTATGTTTTAATAAAAGTGAGTAGGATCTCTGTTTCTGATACTTGGAAGATAGTTTAAATGTTTTCAAATTATAAAAATAATTTTTTAAAAAAATTAAATAGGATCTGTGTTGCTGATACTTGAAAGATAGTTTAAATGTTTTCAAATTATAAAAATAATTTTTTACAATAGAGTAAGTAGGATCTGTGTTACTTAGACTTGAAAGATAGTTTAAATGTTTTAAAATTATGAAAATAATTTGTTTACAAAATTATTGGGATCTCTGTTTCTGATAGATGATTGATAATTCAAATGTTTTGAAATTTTAAAAAAAAGTTTTTAATAAAAGTGAGTAGGATCTCTGTTTCTGATACTTGGAAGATAGTTTAAATGTTTTCAAATTATAACATAATTTTTTAAAAAAATTAAATAGGATCTCTGTTGCTGATACTATATTTAAAAATAAATTTTTACAAAAAGTTAAGTAGGATCTGTGTTACTTAGACTTGAAAGATAGTTTAAATGTTTTAAAATTATGAAAATAATTTGTTTACAAAAATTATTGGGATCTCTGTTTCTGATAGACGATTGATAATTCAAATGTTTTGAAATTTTAAAAATAAGTTTTTAATAAAAGTGAGTAGGATCTCTGTTTCTGATACTTTGAAGATAGTTTAAATGTTTTCAAATTATAAAAACAATTTTAAAAAAAATTAAATAGGATCTCTGTTGCTGATACTTGAAAGATAGTTTAAATGTTTTCAAATTATAAAAATAATTTTTAAATAAAAAATTATATAGGATCTCTGTTGCTGATACTTGGAAGATAGTTTAAATGTTTTCAAATTATAAAAATAATTTCTTACAAAAAGTAAGTAGGATCTGTGTTACTTAGACTTGAATTATAGTTTAAATGTTTTAAAATTATGAAAATAATTTGTTTACAAAAATTATTGGGATCTCTGTTTCTGATAGATGATTGATAATTCAAATGTTTTGAAATTTTAAAAATAAGTTTTTAATAAAAGTGGAGTAGGATCCTCTGTTTCTGATACTTGGAAGATTAGTATGTAAATGTTTTCAAATTATAAAAATAAGTTTTTTTTGTAAAAAAGTTTAAATAGAGATCTCTGTTGCTGATGACCTTGGAAGATAGTTTTAAATGTTTTCAAATTATAAAAATAATTTTTAAAAAAAATTAAATAGGATCTCTGTGATTGCTGTCTTACATTGGAAGATAGGTTTAAATGTTTTCAATATTTTATAAAAATAAAATTTTTACAAAAAAGTTAAGTAGGGATCTGTGTTACTTAGACTTGAAAGAGTTAGTTTAAATGTTTTTAAACATTATGAAAATAATTTGGTCACAAAAGATGTATTAGGGAATCTCTGTTTCTGATAGATGATTTGAGAATGTCAAATGTATTTTTGAAATTTTAAAAATAAGGGTGTTTGTTAATGAAAAGTGTATCAGCGTCGAATCTCTGTTTTCTGAGTACTTTGGAAGATAAGTTTAAATGTTTTCAAATTATTAATAAAAAACAAATTTTTTAGAAAAAAATTAAATAGGATCTCTGTTGCTGATACTTGAAAGATAGTTTAAATGTTTGTGGGTCTAAATTATTAAAAAACTAATTTTTTTAAAAAAATTAAATAGGATCTCTACTGTTGCTGTATACTTGGAAGTATAGTTTAAATGTTTCTCAAATTATAGAAAATAAATTTTTACAAAAAGAAGTAGGATCTGTGTTACTGTAGACTTGAAAGATAGTTTAAATGATTTTAAAATTATGAAAATAATTTGTTTACAAAAATTATTGGGATCTATGGTTTCTGATATATGATTGATAATTCAAATGTTTGGTGGAAATTTTAAAATTAAGTATTTTAATAAAAGTGAGTAGGATCTCTGTTGTCTGATACTTGAAGATAGTTTAAATGTTTTCAAATTATAAAAATAATTGTTAAAAAAATAAATAGGATCTCTGGGTTTTTGCTGATACTTGTAAGATAGTTTAATATGTTTTTCAAATTATGAAAATTATTTTTTTACTAAGAGTAGAGTAGGATCTCTGTTTCATTATGACTTGAAAGATATTATTAAATGTTGTGTTCAAATTATAAAAATAAATTTTTTTAAAAAAAATTAAATAGGAATCTCTGTTGCTGATACTTTGAAAGATAGTATAAATGTTTTTCAAATTTATAAAAATAAATTTTTTTACAAAAAGTAAGTAGGATCTGTGTTACTTAGACTTGAAAGATAGTTTAAATTGTTTTTAAAATTATGGAAAAAATAATTTGGTCCACAAGAAATTATTGGGATCTCTAGTTGCTGATAGATGAATTGAGAATTCAAATGTTTTGAAATTTTAAAAATAAGTTTTTTAATAAAAGTGATTCGGATCTCTGTTTACTGATACTTGGGAAGATAGTTTAAATGTTTTCAATATTATAAAAAACAATTTTTTAAAAAAAATTAAAGTAGGAATCTCTGTTGCTGATACTTCGAAAGTGGATAAGCATCGTTTAAATGTTTTCAAATTATAAATACAATTTTTTTAAAAAATTAGAATAGGATCTCTGTTGCTGATACTTGGAAGATAGTTTTAAATGTTTTCAAATTAATAAAAAAAAAATATGAAAATTTTTACAAAAATGTAAGTAGGATCTGTGTTACTTAGACTTGAAGATATAGTTGTTTAAATGATTTAAAAATTTATGAAAATAATTTGTTTACAAAATTATTGGGATCTATGTTTCTGATAGCATGATTGATAATTTCAAATGTTTTGAAATTTTTAAAAATAAGTTTTTAATAAAAGTGAGTAGGATTCTCTGTCTTCTGATACTTGGAAAGATAGTTGTTAAATATGTTTTCAAATTATAAAAATAATTTTCTAAAAAAATAAATAGGTATCTCTGTTGCTGATACATTTAAGATATTTTAAATGTTTTCAAATTATGAAAATATTTTTTACTAAAGTAAGTAGGATCTCTGTTGCTTCTACTTGAAAGATAGGTTTAAATGTTTTTCAATTATAAAAATAATTTTTTTAAAAAAATTAAAAAGGATCTCTGTTGCTGATACTTGAAAGCTAGGGTTTAAATGTTTTTCTCAAATTATAAAAATAAATTTTTTACAAAAAGTAAGTAGGAATCTGTGTTACTTAGACTTTGAAAGATAGTTTAAATGTCTTTTAAATTATGAAAATAATTTGTTTACGAAAAAAAATGGATCTTTGTTTCTGATAGATGATTTGATAATGCAAATGTTTTGAAATTTAAAAAATAAGATTTTTAATAAAAGCTGATTAGTGATCTCCGTTTCGTGATACTTGGAAGATAGATTAAATGTTTTCAAATTATAAAAATAATTTTTGTAAAAAAATTCAATAGGATCTCTGATATCCCGCTGATACTTTATTATAAAAATAATTTTTTACAAAAAGTAAGTACGATCTGTGTTAACTTATACTTGAAAGATAGTTTTAAATGTTTTAAAAATTATGAAAATAATTTGTTTTACAAAAATTATTGGGATCATCTGTTTCTGATAGATGATTGAATAATTCAAATGTTTTGAAAATTTAAAAATAAGTTTTTAATAAAAGTTGAGTAGGATCTCAGTTTCAGATACATGAATAATAGTTTAAATGTTTTCAAATTATAAATAACAATTTTTTAAAAAAATTAAATAGGATCTCTGTTGCTGATACTTTGAATATAGTTTAAATGTATTTCAAATTATAAAAATAATTTTTTACAAAAAGTAAGTATGATCTGTGTTACTTAGAACTTGGAAATATAGTTTTAAATAATTTAAAATTAAGAAAATAATTTGTTTTACAAAAATTATTTGGTGATCGCTGTTTCTGATAGATGAATCGATAATTCAAATGTTTTGAAATTTTAAAAATAAGTTATTTAATAAAAGTGAGTAGGATCTCTTGTTTCCGATACTTGGAAAGATAGTTTAAATGTTTTTCAAATTATAAAAATAAATTTTTAAAAAATTACCTAGAATCTCAGTTGCTGATACTTGGAAGATAGTTTAAATGTTTTCAAATTAGAAAAATAAATTTTTTACAAAAGTAAGTAGGATCTTGGTTACTTAGACTTGAAAGATTAGTTTAAATGTTTTAAAAATTATGAAAATAATTTTGGTCACAAAAATTATTGGGATCCTCTGTTTCAAGATAGATGATTGATAATTCAAATGTTTTGAAATTTTTAAAATAATTTTTTAATAAAAGTGAGTAGGATCTCTGTTTCTGAATCTTTGGAAAGATAGTTTTAAATGTTTTTCAAATTAATAAAAATAATTTTGTAAAAGAAATTGAATAGGATCTCTGTTGCTGATACTTGAAAGATAGTTTAAATGTTTTTTCAATTTTAAAAAACAATTTTTTAAAAAAATTAAATAGGATCTCTGTTGCTGATACTTGTGAAGTTAGTTTAAATATTTTCAAATTATAAAAATAAATATTTTCCAAAAAGTAAGTAAGATCTGTGTTACTTAGACTTGTAAGATAGTTTTAATATTTTAAAATTATGAAAATAATTTGTTTACAAAAATTATTGGGATCTCTGTTTCTGATAGATGATTGATATTTCAAATGTTTTCAAATTTAAAAATAAGTTTTTAATAAAAGTGAGTAGGATCTCTGTTTCTGATACTTGGAAGATAGTTTAAATGTTTTCAAATTATAAAAATAATTTTTAAAAAATTAAATAGGATCTCTGTTGCTGATACTTGAAAGATAGTTTAAATGTTTTCAAATTATGAAAATATTTTTTTACAAAAAGTAAGTAGGATCTCTGTTGCTTATACTTGTAGATTGTTTAATATGTTTTCAAATTATAAAAATTATTTTTTTAAAAATTTTTAAATAGGATCTATGTTGCTGATACTTGAAAGATAGTTTATTTGTTTTCAAAATTATATAAAATAATTTTTTACAAAAAGTAAGTTGGGGATCTGTGTTACCTAGACTTGAAAGATAGTTTTAAATGTTTTAAAATTATGAAAATAAATTTGTTTACAAAAATTATTAGTGATCTCTGTTTCTGATAGATGATTTGTTAATTCAAATGTTTTGAAATTTTAAAATAATTAGTTTTTAATAAAAGTGCAAGTAGGATCTTTGTTTTCTGATACTTGGTAGATAGTTTATAATGTTTTCAAATTATGAAAATATTTTTTTACAAAGATCAAGTAGGATCTCTGTTGGTTATACTTGGAAGATAGTTTATATGTTTTCAAATTATAAAAATAATTTTTTAAAAAAATTTAAATAGGATCTCTGTTGCTGTATACTTGAAAGTATTGTTTAAATGTTTTCAAATTATGACAATTATTTTTTTACAAAGATAGCTATGTAGGATCGATGTTGTGATACTTGAAAGATAGTTTAAATGTTTTCAATTTATGAAAATATTTTTTTTCGCAAAAATTATTGGGATCTCTGTTTCTGATAGATGATTGATAATTCAAATGTTTTGAAATTTTAAAAATAAGTTTTTGAGCAAAGTGAGTAGGATCTCTTGTTGTTTTACTTGGAAGATAGTTTAAATGTTTTAAATATTTATAAAAATAATGTTTTTAAAAAATTTAAATTGGATCTCTGTTGCTGATACTTTGGAAAGATAGTTTAAATTGTTGTCAACATATGAAAAAAATTTTTTTACAAAGAGGCAAGTAGGATCTCTGTTGATCGATACTTGGAAAGATAGTTTATATGTTTTTCAAAGTATGGAAAATATTTTTTTAAAAAAAATTATTAGGATCTCTTGTTGCTGATACTTGAAAGATTGTTTAAATGTTTTCAAATTATAAAATTAAATTTTTACAAATATGTAAGTAGGATCTGTGTTACTTAGACTTGAAAGATAGTTTAAATGTTTTAAAATTATGAAAATAATTTGTTTCCAAAAATTATTTGGGATCTCTGTTTCTGATAGATGATTGATAATTCAAATGTTTTAAAAATTTTAAAAAATAAGTTTTATAATAAATGTGAGTAGGATCTCTGTTTCTGATTACTTGGAAAGATTGTTTAAATGTTTTCAAATTATAAAAATACATTGTTTTAAAAAAATTAAATAGGATCTTCGTTGCTGATACTTCAACAGATAGTTTTATATGTTTTCAAATATTATAATAAATTATTTTTTTAAAAAAATTAAATAGGATCTCTGTTGCTGATATCTTGAAAGATAGTTTAAATGTTTCAAATTATGAATTTAATTTGTTTACAAAGATTATTGGGATCTCTGTTTCTGATAGATGATTGATAATTCAAATGTTTTGAAATTTTAAAAATAAGTTTTTAATAAAAGTGAGGAGGATGCTCGTTGCTTTCTGATACTTTGAAAGTTAGTTTATTGTTTTCTCAAATTATAAAAAATATTTTTTAAAAAAATTAATTAGGATCTCTGTTGCTGATACTTGAAATTATAGTTTAATTGTTTTCAAATTTATTAAAATTAATTTTTTTACAAAAAGTAAGTAGGATCTGTGTTACTTAGAATTGGAAGTTAGTTTAAAATGTTTTATAATTATGAAAATAATTTGTTTACAAAAAATTATTAGGATCTCTGTTTCTGATAGAATGATTTGTTATAATTCAATATGTTTTGGAAATTTTAAAAATAAGTTTTTCAATAAAAGTGAGTAGGATCCTCTGGTTTTCTGATACTTGAAAGATAGTTTAAATGTTTTCCAAATTATTAAAAATAATTTTTTAAAAAAATTAAATAGGATCTCTGTTGCTCAGATTACTTGAAAGTTTGTTTTAAATGTTTTCATAATATGAAAATATTTTTTTACAAAGAGTAAGTTGGTTCTCTGTTGCTTATACTTGAAAGGATAGTTTAAATGTTTTCAATTATGAAATACTTTTTTTACAAAAAAAAGTAGGATCTCTGTGCTTATACTTGGAAGATAGTTAAATGAGTTCAAATTAAATTATAAAAATAATTTTTTAAACAAAACATTAAATAGGATCTCTGTTGCTGATACTTGAAAGATTAGAGTTTAAATGTTTTCTCAAAATTAGGAAAAATATTTTTTTTTACAAAGAAGTAAGTAACGATCTCTGTTGCTTAGACGATTGAAAGCGATAGTTTTAAAAAAAATGTTTTTAAAATTATAAAAATAAATTGTTTATCAAAAATTTCGGGGATCTCTGTTTAAGATGATTGAAAATACAAATGTCGTTTGAATATTTTAAAAAATAATTTATAAAAAAAGTAAGTAGGAACTCTGATTGGCCTGATACGTTAGAAGATAGGTTTAAAATGTTTTCAAATTATAAAAATCAATTTGGTTTAAAATATATTAAATCACTGGATGATCTCTGTTTTGTAGATATTTGGATAATTAGTTTTAAAATGTTCTCAAATTATGAAAATAATGTTTTTACAACAAGTGAGTAGGATCTCTGTTGCTTATACTTGAAATATAGTTTAAATGTTTTTCAATATTATAAAAAATAATTTATTTAAAAAATATTAAATAGGATCTCTGTTGCTGGATACTTGGAAAGATAGTTTTAAATGTTTTCAAATATATAAAGAATAAATTTTTACAAAAAGTAAGTAGGATCTGTGTTCTTAGACTTGAAAGATAGTTTAAATGTTTTAAATTAGGAAAATAATTTGTTTACAAAAATTATTCGGATCTCTGTTTCTGATAGATGATTGATAATTCAAATGTTTTGAAATTTTAAAAATAAGTTTTTAATAAAAGTGATAGGATCTCTTTATCTGATACTTGGAAAGATAGTTTAAATGTTTTCAAATTATAAAAATAATTTTTTAAAAAATTAATAGGATCTCTGTTGCTGATACTTGAAAGATAGTTTAAATGTTTTCAAATTATAAAAATAAATTTTTTACAAAGAGTAAGTAGGATCTGTGTTACTTAGACTTGAAAGATAGTTTAAATGTTTTAAAATTATGAAAATAATTTGTTTACAAAAATTATTGGGAACACTGTTTTCTGATAGATGATTGATAATTCAAATGTTTTGAAATTTTAAAAAATAAGTTTTTAATAAAAGTGAGTAGGATCTCTGTTTCTGATATTGGAAGATAGTTTAAATGTTTTCAAATTATAAAAATAATTTTTTAAAAAAATTAAATAGGATCTCTGTTGCTGATACTTGAAAGATAGTTTAAATGTTTTCAAATTATGAAAATATTTTTTACAAAGAGTAAGTAGGATCTCTGTTGCTTATACTTGAAAGATAGTTTAAATGTTTTCAAATTATAAAAATAATTTTAAAAAAATTAAATAGGATCTCTGTTGCTGATACTTGAAAGATAGTTTAAATGTTTTCAATTTTAAAAATAATTTTTTACAAAGATTAAGTAGGATCTGTGTTTCCTAGACTTGAAAGATAGTTTAAATGTTTTCAAATTATAAAAATAATTTGTTTACAAAAATTAATAGGATCTCTGTTGCTGTTAGATGATTGTTAATTCAAATGTTTTGAAATTTAAAAATAAGTTTTTACAAAGGGAGTAGGATCTCTGTTTATGATACTTGAAAGATAGTTTAAATGTTTTCAAATTATAAATATAATTTTTAAAAAAAATTAAATAGGATCTCTGTTGCTGATACTTGAAGGATAGTATAAATGTTTTCAAATTATAAAAATAAATTTTTACATAAAAGTTAGAGTTAGGAGATTCTGTGTTTCCTTGAGACTTGAAACATAGTTTAAATGGGTTTTACAAATTATGAAACGAAAATTTGTTTAACAAAAATTATTGGGATCTCTGTTTCTGATAGATGATTGATAATTCAAATGGTTTTGAAATTATTAAAAATAAGTTTTTTAATAAAAGTAGAAGTAGGCATCTCTGTTTCTGATACTTGGAAAGATAGTTTAAATGTTTTCAAATTATAAAAAATAATAATTTAAAAAAAAAATACATTTACTAAATAGGATTATCTATTGCTGATACTAGAAAGATATTTAAATGTTTCCCAAATTATAAAAAATAATTTTTGTAAAAAAATTAAATAGGATACTCTGTTGCATGATACTTGGAAAGATAGTTTAAATGTTTTCCAAATTAATAAAAATAAATTTTTTACAAAAAGTAAGGTAGGATGTGTGTTACTTAGACTTGAAAAGATAGTTTTAAATGTTTTAAAATTATGAAATAATTAGAGTTTACAAAAATTGATTGGGGATCTCTGTTTTTCTGAATAGATGATTGAAAATTCCAAATGTTGTTTGGAAAATTTATAAAAATAAGATTTTATAATAAAAAGTGAGTAGGATCTCTGTAGTTCTGATACTTGGGAAGATAGTTTACAATGTTTTCAAATTTATAAAAATAATTTTGTTTTAAAAAAATTTAAATAGGATCTCTGTTGCTGATACTTGAAAGATAGTCTTCAAATGCTTTTCAAATTATAAAAATATTTTTGTTTACACAGAGTAAGTAGGAGCTCTGTTGCTTAGATAACTTGAAAGATAGTTTTTAAAATGTTTTCAAATTATAAAAATAATTTATTTTTAAAAAAATAAATAGGGACAATCTCTGTTGCTGATATACTTTGAAAAGATAATTCAAATGTTTTCAAATTAAAAAAATAATTTTTTTAAAAAATTAAGTAGGATCTCTGTTGCTGATACTTGGAAGATAGTTTAAATGTTT